>SNQJ01S0007545.1:118492-162500 GCA_010110895.2 Picea sitchensis
TCCATTTTTGGGAGTTATTGGGTAGTTTTGGAGCCTAACTTCTTGGAGGAAGTTGGAGATGAGCAACTACCTTCCCAACTATATAACCAAGGCCTGTTTGAGGCCATGGGGACAACTTTGAGGGCATTCAGAGCAGAGTTTTGCTGAGGAGAAGCCAAGCCAAAGCCAGTTTGAGGCAGAGAAGCTGTTGAGGAGGAGACGCTGTTGGACCATTTCTGGGAGCTCCGGACGTCCGTTTTGCGTGCCGTTTTTTGTGCATGGTTCTAGAGATCTGGTCGAACATGACCAGATCAGTCTTGTAGCCATTCGGCATTGTAGCGATGTATTTTTGATCTTTCGAACAGAAATAAAGAAGCCTCCCTCACAGAGAAAAAGGCCCGGAGACGTAGGCAAAGTTGTGCCGAACTCCGTTATCAATCTGCGTATTATGGTTTGTTGTTTATTATTTCATTTCAGATCTGCATATGTGTATATGGATGATATAATTCCTCTTCTTTTCTCATTCCTTCACTAAGTTTCTCAATGGTTAATTAATGCATGCAAAATTAAAACTCAACCACAAGTCATTCAAAAATCTTGGACGGATCAATATTTCAAATATTACAAGAGAGATATAAGTTCAGAGTTCCAAAAGTCAATATGTGAGTGCAATCATGTCTAAGCCAAATAGATTGGCTGAACATTCTACATCCAATCACTGGAAAATAAAAACAACAAGCCCAAAAAAACTTTGTCAAAAAAGTGAAATCAACACTAGAATAGATGGATGTGTTTTCTTGGACCTTCTGTGCCATTTAGCCAATTCTAAAAGGTGATTATGCCTTCAGGTTCTAGATATGATAGCTTGGATTAAGTGTCTGCCTCCTTGTTGTGTACCCTATATATATGCTGAAAGCTTAATTCGTGAATTTTTTTAATTAATTTCAGCGCTTTGATCTTCCAGCCCTCAATAGCACATGCTTGTAATCTACCTTTTTTTTAGCCAATCTATGACCACCTTTGAATCCCCCAGGATCTGTAGTTTACGAAAAGATAGGTGGTGTGTCAAATTCAATGTTGCCCAGACTCCCATAAGTTATTCTTTGGTATTAGTGCCCTCACCATAATTCATCATCCATCAAATAACAATAGATTCAGGTGTTTTTAAGACACCTTCGACTCCACATTGTTTGCCATCAACCTGAGCTGCACCATCAAAACATGCTAGAGTGTTTCCCGGCTGGTGAGAAAAGGAACAAGTACAGGCTTGTAAAGGATTATGTATAAAAATATTTCTATTGATGGCACTGATAGTTTTTATGGTTACCGAAATAGCAGAGGGAGAAATATTCTCGAAAATAACAAAGTTTCTCTCCAACCAAATATACCAACAGATAAGGGTCAGGAGATATGATATATTCTCTTTCTCCTTTTTCCATGATTTATAACAATCCGACAATGATGAACCTGTCCATGCACCCTTGAAACTTATAAAAGTGTTTAATCTTTCCCAGATTGATTTTGTGAAAATGCAACGAATGAAGAGATGGTTTATGTCTTCGACATAGCTCTTGCATAATGGACACTGACTAGGGCCTTCCCAACCTTTTTTTTGGAGTGTATCCCATGTAAGAATCTTGCCCTCTGCTGCCATCCAAGTGAATAATTTTATTTTAAGTTGGATATCCCATTTCCATAAGCGATGCCTCCATCCATCAATACCCAAGCAACCCTGAGTGGAGATAAGAGCCAAGTAAACATTTTTTGTAGAGAGGTACCTTGAATGGTCACTTCCCATCCACATTAAGGTGTCATCGCC
This sequence comes from Picea sitchensis, assembly GCA_010110895.2. Classification (NCBI taxonomy): domain Eukaryota; kingdom Viridiplantae; phylum Streptophyta; class Pinopsida; order Pinales; family Pinaceae; genus Picea; species Picea sitchensis. The sequence goes on from SNQJ01S0007545.1 coordinate 120,291, forward strand.
ATCATGTATGGAGGCTTCTACGCTGATGAGAGAAATGCGAGAACGTTCCCATTCGGCTGCCAACGAACTTGAAAGGTCAAGGTCCCCATACCTGTACGAACTGGTCGAGGGTCCGACTTGTTTAGCAAGGTTCTTCCCCTGTGAGAGAACTGAGATTTTATTCTGCCTTAAAAAAGAAACAAGTTCCGGGGAGAGAATGGATTTGTCATCCAAAACCAAGATCTTGTATCTACCAAGAGCCAAAAGGTGTCCTGAACCAGGAATCCAGCTAAGCGACTGCGTGATCAAGTGAATGGATTTTAAGAGGCCGCCCTGAATCTTTGAGACTGCGGTCGTGTTGAAAGTAGGCGATCTGAGCCAATTTATAATAGTGGTAGATGGAAAATATTTATCTTTTATAACTTCATGCCAAATACCTACACCCATTAGAACCCTCCAGAGAGTATTTGATGCTAAGGATTTATTGAAGTGAAAGATATTGCGGAACCCCCAACCTCCATATCTTTTTGGTTTAGCCAGAGTGTCCCATCTACAAAGATGGAAATGAGAAGAGTCCATTTTCCTCTCCAGAGGAAATTAAACATTATAATCCTGATCTTGTTTAAAATAGTAAATGGGATGGTTGCCAATGACATCCAGTAAACATGCAAACTTTCAAGAGTCGATTTAACCAAAATAAAACATCCACTCAATGATAACCATCTATTACACCAGAGATCTATTTTTTTCTCGATCTTGGACAACAACCAGTTCCAGTCAACACTTTTTTGTAGCCCAGTTGTCAAATAAAGACCCAGATATCTAAAACATGTGGTTAGCATTGTAAAATTATATGGAAGAACAGTCATGTACAGAGCCAAGTCTGCCTCCGATAATCCTACATGTAGTACAATTGTTTTTTGTTCATTTACCTTCAAGCCTGATGCTTTGCAGAAAAATTTGATGATACCATCGATTTCTATCCATTCATTAATAGAAGTGTTTGTCACGATTAAAATGTCATCCACAAATAAAATATGAAGGATCTTTATCATTCTAGAAACTCTTATGCCTACAATCTTCCCTATCGCTTTGCTTTCTTTAAGTAGTAAGCTAAGACCCTCCAATACCAGAATGAATAGCAACGGGGATAAAGGATATCCCTGACATAATCTGCGTCCGCTGTTGGCCCTTGGTTATGGAAGGAAGCGAAGAACAAGGAAGAAAAGGGAAAAAGCGAACTTCGCGGAAGACACGGTGACTGATACTGGGTCGAAGTGAGCAAAAGAGCAGAAAAGGTGGAGCGAAGCTTGAGAAAGAAATCCGTTGGACGAGGAGATCGGGGATGACAGATAAGCAAGGAAGAAGGATCGGGGACGACTCAGAAAGAGGAAAAAGCCACCATTAGATGCTTTGGAGCACTGCGCGAGAAGGAAGGAAAGACAAGCTAGTGAAGCCCTAAAAACATGGGTCAAGTTGACCTAGGGTCTTAGACACCTAGGGTTTTGGTATCTAGGGTTTTGGACACTTAAGTTTCGGCCTAAGGATGCCGGTGAATGATTGTAATGTATAAATAGAGGTCTAAAGGGCCTAGGTTGGGTTGGTGTTTTGGGTTGGTACTTTGGGTTGATGTGTTGTTATTGTTACTGTTGATATTGAGTTGGTCGAGAGAAGAGTATTGTGTGAGAGAGAAGTGTTGAGTACAAGAGCCTTATGGTATTGTAAGATCTTCAGCTAGGTGCGAAGATCAACCCTGCAGTTGGGTGCGCAGGGAGGGGAGAGAATCATAGAAGAAGAAGAGAAGATCTGCTAGCTCAAAGCACATATAAGAACTGTATGCTTTACATCAATATAATATAGCACAGTTTTGTGGACGTAGCCCTATAGAGAGGGTGAACCACGCATATTTTGTGTTGTGTATGATTGGTATTTTGTATTTGTCCTTCATATACTGTTATTGCATTGCTAAGGTAGACTTGATAGATGCATGGAGTAGATCGAGCTGATAAGTGATATATGAATGCTGTGTTGTTCCTGTGTTAGATCCACTTGATATTCCCTTGGTTGTAGACATCTCTATCTTGCAACCCCCTCATAACTGCTTCGGGTGAGACTGCATCTGCTTCGCAGGTGTTGCCGAAAGGGCCAGTAGTTAGGGCTTGTTGGTGCGCTCTTGGAGCTGAACCCTGAGTCTGCCCCTGTGCCAACATCCGCTCCTGAAAAAATCTGTAGCTTCACCATTTACTAAAACAACAAAGGAAGATGAAGAGACACAACTCATCATCCAATTGGTGAATTGTAACCCAAAACCAATTTGTATTAAGATCCTTCTTAGTAGATCCCAGTCAATACAATCATACGCTTTTTGTAGATCCAACTTCAGAATAATTGACTTATATTTCTTCTTTTTAATGCCGTGAAGGCATTCATGTGCAATGCCAATGACATCCTGTATTTGTCAGCCCTTCAGAAAGACGAGTTGTTCAACAAAGCCCTATCTGGATAGAATAGGTCTGATACGATTTGCTATGATCTTAGAAATTAACTTATAACAAAGATTGTAAACAAAAAGGGTTACTTGTAACTTGTGGTTGATATCATGAAACAATAATAATAACATTAATGATAAATAAGTTTTGTTAAACATAAATGCACATAATTCTAACAACTATTGCATGCCAATGAAGAGGATTTGGGACAATGATATCTTAATGAAATCACACCAAGGTTAATAAATGCCTTTAAGTTTACGTAATGAATAAAACTTATTACCTTAATATGTCATACCACACGTTATATCAATAGTTGTTTTTTTTTTCTTTTCTTTCTTTGAATTTTATATTATATTATGACAAACTTTAATTTGTGGAGATGATGAAACCTAATTTTCCACGTTAGGTAGTTTTATTCATTATATTAAAATTTATGTAAAAATTTAAGACTTTTTGTTTGTGGGTATAGATAGATATATGAATTTTATGTAAAAAATTAAGACTTTTTGTTTGTGGGTATAGATATACGAATATAAAAGGAAAACAATTCTAAATGAACTAATACACATAATCATTTTGATTTACATAATTTTAAACTTTATGTAAAAATTTAAGATTTTTGTTTGTGGATATAGATATACGAATATAAAAGGAAAACAATTCTAAATGAACTAATATACATAATTATTTTGATTTACATAATTTTAATAATAATATTAAAAATGAGATAATGGTTAATTTACATCATGGCCCAATCCTCTTATGCAATTATCCAAATTATTATGCAATAAATAAGCATTAAAAAACTATATTTTGAAAGTTGGTAAAGGTTGACCAACACCTCATTTTTTTATTTGAACTAAGAAATGGTCACAATCCTTGGTGCATATTCATGACAGTAACAACATGGTTGTTTAAACAAATAATAAAATTATGCACCTAAGCAATGTAACAAGAAGAAAGTGCTCTTCTAGAAATCATTGGAAGGAGGTGATGTGTTGGAAGGAGGTGATGTGTTGAGATAAGGAAACATTGGAAGGGGGTGATGTGTTTGAGATAAGGTAGAGGACACAATGACAACTGATTTGATGAGTTGTGCCATGCCATGTGATCTTTAAGCATGCAATTCCATAGTTGAATTTTTGGTGTGGACATGGACATGCCCACTAAACCCTCTTTCTACATGTTTTCTCTAAGCCACATGCTTATCCCTTTTGATATAATTTTGACTTTTTTTTGTTAGGAGATAAACTATCTCTTGTGATTGATTGACTTTTTTTAAGTGTGGCCCAACTATGTTTAGAAACCTGCCAATCTGGGGGCCAACTACATGAATGACTTTGAAGCCCTCTTGATGTCACATAAAAAGTATACTTCCCGAAACAAATGGAAGACTTTGGGATTTACTCAATCAAGGTGTAAAATATGTCTTGTTATACCTCTCAATCACTCTCAACAAACAATTATAAAAAAATATCAAATGGCATAGAATATGCACATGTTAATATTAATATTAGATTTGGTAGTGGCCCTTCCATGTCTTTGACATATCAAAGAAAAAATAATTAATAAAATATAATGGATAAGTTGCTTTCATATTGTTATAAAGAGGTTTTACAATGTTTTTATTCTATTTATTATTATTTTTTTCAATATACACGCATGTATATATAAATGTAATATTATATAAAAATTAAAAAATTTCATGTAATTTTTTAGATAGGATTGTTATTGTATTATATAAAAATTAAAAAAAATCATGTAATTTTTTTAGATAGGATTGTTATTGACAGACAAATACATATATTTCTATGTTACAAAGTTTGTAAAATTTTAAATATTTTTTTTTTTCATTTCGAGGATGGTAATTAGGGTAAACTCAAAAATTTTCAAAATCATTACAACAATATACTCCTTATGAGTTTAACATATCACTTATGAGAATTGAACCCAAGTGAAGAAGATAATAATAAATTTCCCAAACCACCAAAACTAAATTCAATTAATATACTTATATATAATGATATTTTATATTTTTACAATTTAAAATATATTCAATAAAATTAAATCAATTTATAATTATTTAAATTATGGATTGAAAATTTATTTCATCAAAATTATTTAAAACTTACACTTAATTTCAATGGCAATAAACACTCAATTTATAAAATAAACACTATGTTATTAAAGAATTTGAATCTTGGTGGAGATATCATCACCTTACTTTAAGAGCCAACCAGGCAACAGTTGACAATGTTAAAATATTTTAACAACTACCTTTTAATATATATAGAGGGGGTGTACTCTCCCTTGGGTTTTAAGAGCCAATTATGGATTGAAAATTTATTTCATCAAAATGATTTAAAACTTACACTTAATTTCAATGGCAATAAACACTCAATTTATAAAATAAACACTATGTTATTAAAGAATTTGAATCTTGGTGGAGATATCATCACCTTACTTTAAGAGCCAACCATGCAACAATTGACAATGTTAGAATATTTTAACAACTACCTTTTAATATATATAGAGGGGGTGTACTCTCCCTTGGGTTTTAAGAGCCAACCAATCGACAATTCTAGAATATTTTAACAACTACCTTTTAATATAGAGAGAGAGGGGGTTGTACTCTCCCTTGGGTTTTCATGGAATGAGACTTGTGTTCAAACTTCATACATATAATAACATTTAAATACAAAATGTTATATTTATTATATGAATATAATATGGGATTTGTACGTTTAATAAATTATATATATGATTTTTTTTATATAATTTTTTTTTTATTTTTTTTATTTTTATTTATTTTTATTTTTTTTGTAAATGAGTGTGAGAATTTATATTGCTCTAGAAAATTTATAGTACAAAAAAGATGCAGGGATTCCTAAGATCTGCTAGAACGGAAACTAGATCTGGGGTTTCATGGATGCAATGTTTAATATAACAAGGTTGGCCTGAGTCGCCACCATGGGAAACCGACCCAAATCTTCGTAATTCAGTTTGAAAAATGCCAACATAACGAAAATAGAGAAAGCATAAGCATAGTGGGATTAGCTCCTACATTGAGAGACTTGACCAGGGCTCGTCCTACGCTAGTCCAGGTTGATGGGGTGCTCTTCATCTCCTTCCTGCCTTGTCTCGTTCTCCTCCCTTTGCTCCACCAGGCGTATCTTTCTGATGCACGCTGAGGTTCCATTTTTGTCGGTTGGAGTAATGTCTATATGGTGGACATAGCGTAAATAGAGCTGGAATAGCCCTACCATCCGCTCCAGTTTTTCTTGCTGGTTTCTCTGGTCCTCCGCAAGTCTTTTTGCCCCCGCCTCCAGGTTGCTGAGGCGTTTCAGAGTACTGGTAAGCACCTTCTTCTGTTCTCTGGTTTCTGTCCTGTTGGTCTCCCTTCGGTCCGCACACATCTTACTTATCAACATTTTTGTTCTTTAGGCTTCCTCCACCGTCCCGTGGTAGAGAGTTGTCCCGGGCTGTGTGGCTCCGGGGTCACTTATCCCCCCCACTTCCTGAGTTAGTTTTGTCCAGGCTTTTCCCCTGTGAGCATTGTTGATTTCGCTCTCCCATATTTTGATGATCGTCTACCTACTTGAGGAAGGTACTCTTTGCTTCCTTGGCCGCTTGTTCGATTCTTGTCATCCTCTGGGCGTTCTGCAGAAGTTCAGTCCCCTGGGGGCCTCTCTTGCTATTGTTTTTCTTCATGCGAACCATCTTCGCTTGCAGGTGGTAGTTTTTACGCTGGGTTCTTCCCATGTTCCGCTTCACCTCTTTCTGGTATGTAAGGTGGCCCCTGTAATTGTTTTGCTCTAGTCTATGGTTCTTTCTGTTATACCTTCTTTTATGGAGCCAACCCGGCTGCGGTCCCGTCCTTGCAATCATAGCCTGCTCATCAAGGTGGTCCTTCTGGTTAGTATCCTCTGTTCGAGAGCGTGGGCACTTGATGACCTTGTCGTAATCCCTACGCCAATGCTTTTCCCTGTGCGTTGTACGCCATTCCTTTCCCCGTTCCATAACGATACTTGGGTGAGGTGTGCCCAGACTTGGCCCTGGTGAACCCTTTTGTCCTTCGTCCTTCACCACCTGTGAGTTATCTATTCTGCTTTCTCATGGGTAGCCTCTGTACTTCTTTCTATTGACGGGACCGTGGTGTCGTGCTTTCACCTGATGTGTGATCTATGTCTGCATTTGTAGCCTTGTTTGATTGGTGGGCAATCAAATTCTGCTTGGAACCTACGTGCCCTTCAGTGCCTGCTGCGCCTCCATTCTTGCTGTAATCTTTCGTACTACTACTGTTGTCCCAGTCTTTTGCCACAAGTTGGGTGCAATCTGCTCGGAATTGACCTTGTGGGATGTTGCTCTAGATTGTGTCCAGTTCTGGACCTTCGTTATCGACCCCCTCATTCGCTATTCTGTTCGCCATTCCATTTGCTGACCTCTGAACCCAGTGCAACTCCACCGTGATCCTTGTCCGCAAGTGCTCCTGGATTTTTTATAGTAGGTGGGCCAATCGCCAGTGCCTCTGGATTTTTCCCATTTTGGTACCGTTTTGGAGTTTTCTTACTATGTTGATAACCAGCGCGGAATCTCCTTCCACTATGGCGTTTGTCATCCCCTCTCGACTTAGAATCTCCAGGCCAGTCTCCAGGGCTCTGAATTCCACGGCGTTGTTGGTTGAATTGCCCACACTTCCAGCATATAGTTGGATGATGTTTCCTTTACTATCCCTGATTACTCCTCCCAAACCTGTTCTCTTTGGGTTTCCTTTCGCCGTCTCGTCGAAATTCAACTTGAGGGAGCCTGAAGGTGGCGGTTTCCAGTTGTGCTCACCTACTTGGAGTTGCGGTGATCATCTGCACTGATTGGGGTTGCATCCACCATTCAGGTGGAAGATCTCTAGGAGTCGAGAATCCTGATTAGTGGGTTGCGCTCTACCTACTTGGCAGTTGCATCTCTGCACCGTCTCTCGTATCATGGAGATTATTGTTTCCTTGATCTTCCCTTCGAGCCGACTTTGGTTTCTAAAAATGTGTTGGTTCCTTTCCTTCCATATCGACCATATGATCATTCCTGGGGTGAGGATCCAACAGAGGTTCACCTCTTCTAGTTTGTTGTAGTTCTCTTTCCAGAGATTGATGGTTGTAGCAATGTTACCTCGGATCTTGTCGGATTGGCGGAAGATACTTGCCACCCAGTCCCAAAGTTCTGCAGTGTAGGCACATTCGTCGAGGAGGTGGTTTGTTGTTTCTTCCTGGGCTTGAAAAAGATGACATCCTGATGGACCTATGAATCCCAGTTTCCTTAGGTTGTCCCAAGTTAGAATGCGGTTGTGTAGTATTAGCCATTGGAATTTTTTTATTTTTGGCTATTGGGGGCTATTCCAAAGCTTATCCCAGTGTTGCGCTGGGTCTTCTTGGTCTAGGTTTGCCATTTAGTGTCAGACTTCTTTCCGGTTGAATTCCCCTCCATCCTTTTGTCCCCACATCAATTGGTTCTCTCCTTCCGTGACTATTATTTTTCGTCTTCCCAGTTCCTCCTCCACCTCTTTTACTATTGTTGCGAGCGTATCATTGTTTTGTGGAATAATCTTGTCCCAAATTCTCCATTTGTTGCGGTCCGTTTCCTGTTTCCAGTATTGGTAGACGTTGATTTTACCTTGCGTGATTAGCTCCTGTTGGAGTATCCCTCTATCTGGGTTCTCCATCCTCGGTTCCTGTTTCCAAGCATCCTCCTAGAATCTGGCTGTTCTGCCATTCTTGATTTCCCAGAAGTTGTGTGTCTGAATCTAGGCTTTGTTGCGCCAGGCTAGGTTCCATATGGTTGACCCTTCCTTGGTTCCTCCGAAGCCGATTCTGTCCTGATCGCGGATGTCTGGGGCATACTTTACCTTCCATATGTTTACCCAAGGTGTAGCAGTTTCTTTGACCCAACGCCACTAGAGTTTTGCCCCATATGCATTATTGGTCATTTGTGGGTCTTGTAGCCCCAGGCCTCCTTTTCTTTTTGGCCTGCAGACTTTCTCCCAAGCCACCAGAGCCCATTTTTTCTTTGTTTTCGTGCCTTGCCACAGGAAGTCCCTCTGGATGGCTCTTATTTTCTATAGGATCCCTTGTGGAGTGGGGAAGACGGACATCATAAAGGTTGGGATTGCTTGTAAAACATACTTGGTTAGGATCAGTCTGCCTACTAGATTAAGGAATCTATACGTCCAATTTCTTACCCGCTCCTGTAACCCGTTTATTACTCCTTCCCAAGTTGACATTTTGTACACTTTGTATGTCAATGGTACCCCCAAATACTTGGTTGGGAGTGTTTTTCGTTCGAAGCCTAGAATGTTGGTCAAATTCCTTTGGATAGGTGGATTGGTATTGAAGAAGAAGATCATCGACTTGGAGTGGTTGATTTCAGCGCCCGGGGCTTCCCCAAAATCTTCTAGGATTTGTTTGTAGGCTTTGGCTTCCTTGATCATGGGTATGCTGTGGAGTAAGGTATCATCCACAAACTATTGGTGTGTTGAAGTAGGGCATTTTTCGAAGGGTTTGAGCCATGCTATTTCCCCAGTTGCGGTTGTGCTCTTTATGCTCCAGCTGAGGCCTTCCATCATCAGAATGAACAGAAAGGGGGACAGTGGGTCTCCTTGTCTGATACCTCTCATTGGCTAGAAAGGTTTGGCTATGGCTCCATTGATTAGTAGCGAGTAGCTTGTTGTGGACACGAGACTGACAATCCAGCTGATCCAGTGTTGGGTGAAGCCAAAGGCTTCCAAAGTCTTGACCGTATAGTGCCAACTAATTTTATCATAAGCTTTTGCTAGGTCCAGTTGTATTATCATCCCCCCCCTCTTCTGAAGCTTCAAGGTGTGAATGATCTCATGGGCCTGGATGATGTTGTCCATTATTTTTCTTCCTTGCACAAAGCCTGCATGTTCTTGCGAGATCAGTGAAGGTAGGAGGGGTTTCAGTCTATTTGCTATGACTTTGGAGATTATCTTGTAAACCACATTGCATAGCGCTATAGGTCTGTACTGATTAGGGGTTTTGGCTTTATTATCTTTGGGTATTAGTGTGATCATTGCGGCATTTAGTGCTTTAAGGATGGAGCCAAACCTTCTAGAGTATTCTACTACCTTGTAAACGTCATGTTTGACGGTTTCCCAACAGGCTTTGAAGAACTCCACTGTGAAGCCATCTGGGCCTGGTGCTTTCCCACTGGGAATTTCCTGGAGAGCCTGGTCAACTTCTTCCGTGGTAATAGGTTTGTTTAGGGAGATGTTTTGTTCCTCTGTGACCAGGTGTGGAATATGCTGGGTTATCCTTTGAATGGCTTCCGATCTATCTTAGTGAGGTTCTTGGGCTATCCCGTGGAAGTGTTTAACTAGAGCGGTTTCAATCTCCTGATGTGACTCGCGCTCGATTCCATCCTGGTCCTTGATCTTCAGGATTTTGTTGTGGGCTCTTTTGGCCATGTTTGTTCTATGGAAAAACTTGGTGTTTCGCTCTCCCTCCTTTAGCCATCGGATGCAGGACTTTTGACGCCAAAGTGTTTCTTCCTGCTGGAATCGCACCTCCCAATCTTGGGTCATTTAGATCTCTTCCTTTTTCCGGTCCTCAGTATAGCCTTCCCGCATGCAGGTTTCTTGGAGTTTTTTCATTTTCTCTTCGATGTTGTTTTTCTCTTTGTTTATATTCCCGAAGGTATCCCTGTTCCACTCTTTGAGCTTATTTCTTATGTACTTAAGTTTCATAGGAAGTTGGAGCATCCTTGTCCCTTTCTCTGGTTGCTCCTTCTACCACCAATGTTTGATTCTTTCCTTGAAAGTCGGGTGATCAATCCAGAATTTCTCGAATCTGAAGGGTCTGTTCTTTGGTGTTGTTTGGAAGCCTGCTTCCAGTTGCACTGACCAATGATCAGATCCACCCCAGGGAAGGATGTTGCAATCTAAGGTTAGCCCCTGCATAATGATTGACTCCGATATAAGGAATTTGTCGAGTATTGTAGCTACCTAAAACTGGTTCATCCGTTTATTGTTCCAGGTGAACTGGCCATTCTTAGTTTTGAGATCTACCAGCTCCGCTTTGTCGATGATCTTTGAAAACTCCTCTGCATTCCGATCCAATCTTCTTATACCACCTTTCTTCTTCGCAAGTGTGGTGATGATGTTGAAGTCCCCGCCAGGATCCAGTGGAGGTTGGTGGATCGAGCTTTTATATCTTCTAGGTCTCGAATCATTCCTCTCTTTTCCTCTGGCCCTTGGGGCGCATACACATTGGTGCAGAGAACCTCCTTTGTGTTTCCAATGATTTGCATGCATACCGTTAGGGTGTACCTGGTTGCTTCGGCTGCTATTAGGTTTAGAATTTGTGGGTTCCACAAAGTGAGAATGTCGCCTGACCGTTGGTGGTCTTCGATGGCTACCATCTTGTACTTGCGCTAATGTTGTTTACTGATTGCCTCCATTCTGTCTGTAGTGCATTTCGTCTCTTGAATGAAACAGAGATCCGGTTGTTCCCGCTTTAGTTTATTCCTAAGGATTCTTTGCTTCCTTGGGATGTTTAGTCCTCTTATATTCCAAGTTATGACCTTCATTTTAACATGTGGGGGGGAGTGGGGAATGAGTTACTTGATCTTACCCGAATTTATGAGTAGCGCTCCCAGCTCCTGTAGGGCTACGTTGCTTGATTTCCTACCTTTTTTCCTCCTTAGCTTCTTGGGTGATAGCTATGGTTTTCCCTCACCGGCTTTGACTCCTAGGTGTGCTATCTCCCTATGTGTGAATTTTTGTCCTCTGGCTTTGGCTTCTTCCCATAAGAGAAACAATTACTGGATGCGGTCAAGTTTCTATGTTGGTATGCTGTCGACTCCCTGCCTTTTCCATTGTTCCAATATGTTCGGAAGGTCTATCCTTTCCCTTTCCACCAAGTCCCTGAGATCAGGGTCTTCTGTGCCTACTTCGCTCGGGGTCATCTCTGCATCTCCCTCTGCATCTTGCATGGCGGTGTTGTCATATTTTGTTTCTCCGACCATTGGGGTTGCGCAACTCCCTCGTGCCGTCGTGTTGCTTGGCCAGTCGGTAGGCTCTTTTGTTGCTTGGTCTCTAACCTCTTGAACTTTTGCCAAGTCACTTTTGTCTTCTGTCCCTTTGTTGGTTTGGTCCCTTCCTTCCATTTTATTCTGGGTCTCCGGGTTGTTTCTTGCTGAGGTTTTATTTTGCTTTTTATTTGCTCTGTTCCTGGGGTTCGGTGTTATAAACCCTTCCTCATCCTGTTGTGTTTTGGGGTTTGTCACTTCCTGCTTTTTATTAAGAGGGCATTCTCTGATCAAGTGGCCATGTTCATGGCATATTCTGCATCTAAAGGGGATCTTTTCGTAATCTATGTTTTGGATCCATTCCTCATCCCTGAATTCCAGACTTATGGCTTTTGGGAGTGCTCCAGAGACGTCCATCCCTATGCAGATTCTTGCGTACGATGTGTATCTTCCTTTTAGGGTGGCTTCTAAGGTCTTCACATATTTCCCTAGTTTGTTTCCTATTGCTTCAAAGGTGGAGGGAAACCAATATTCTAAGGGCAAGGAATAGAATATCATCCAGACCGGTACCTTTTTGAACGTTTCTTTTTTCGGGGAGAATTTTTCTTTCCAGGGTTGCATGTACAGTCCAACTTAGGCATGGAAGTATGGAACACCCTCAAAGATTCTATCCTTGTCTTCTAGGTTCATGAAGATTGCTGTGAAGAAACCCTTCGAGCCGAGGTGGAGCTCCACTTCTCCATTTGGTTTCCAGTGATATTTGATCCAGTTGCACAGAGTTTTTTCTGTGGGCCATAACCCCATGAACTTGCATATGAGTGCATGCGACTTCATCTGGTCCCTGTAGAGTTGTGTTTGTGGGTCCTCCAATATTACCTTGGGTATCATTGCTGTTTTGGGCTTGCATGGGTTGCGCCCTTCTGTCCCATTGGCCTTCGCGGTCTCTTGTGTCTCATTCTGAGTTTCCTTAGCGTCTTCACCTGTGGTCTCATTTTTTCCTGGCTTCTTTCTCAACGCTTCCCTGGGTTTGATCCCGAGGTTCCTGTCGCTGGTGTCTTGAAAACTACGCCTCTTGGCCCTTTCCCTCTGTCCACCACTACCTGCTTATATGAGAGGGTACCCTTACCCCCCCCTTGGTACTCATGCTGCTCTATGTTGTGACCGCAACTGTCAAACCCTCGTTCGATGATAACTCTCGATAAAAAAAAAAAAAATTTAATGATTAATGAAATTGTAATTTATTAGTGAAAATAATGATATGTTTTTAATTAAGTGGTGTGTATTTTAAGGGTATGTCTAGAGGTTATAGTGGTAGTGGTCAAAATCAACTCCGTTTCAAGTGAGTATGAGCCTTCCCACTTGCCAATTCCACTAGATAAAAAAAATAAAAAAAATATTTCTAATTTTTTAAGATAATTTGTTTTTATTGTAAATATGGATAAATGACTTTAACAAAAGTGTATCTCTCACAATAACTTAGTTGAATGTGATTATGTTCGATACTTTAACTATCAATTATTATTATTATTATTAAACTTAATGATCAGTGAAATTGTAATTCAAGAATAAAGACATTGATATGTTTCTAATCCATTAAGATAATTTAATTTCCCTATAGATATGAATATATGATTTTAACAAAATAATGCATCTATCATAATAATTTAATTGAATGGAAATGATTATGTTCAATAATTTATCTTTCAACGATGTAAGTAATCCATTTATAATACTTTAACGTAAAAAAAAATAAAAAATCAATTATCTCCAAATTATCTTCTTTTTTCCACCTCAGACTTACAGGCTCCCCCTCACAACTCTGCCCGATAGAATCAGGATGTTGTCCCTACTTCAGCTATGGGAAATTGCCCAGTTGAGGAAGAGATTCCTCCCACCTTGCATGATGATAAAACTCAGGTAGAAACTCAATCAAACATTGAGCCTCAACCTATTGTAGCTTCAGTGACAAAGGTGCCAAGTTTATGTCGCTTCTCGGAAGAGCACCTACAACTCATTTTCGGCATGAGAAGATACATCACCGACCAACTTCACAGTCAGACTATCCTCTGTCAACGTATGGATGCTCTATTTGATTCTCTTTAAAGTGAGCCTATCAAACGCATATGTATGACATGCTTCCAACCATATGTGTTTTCTCCTGCACAACCACCATCTTCCAATGGCAATGGCAATCCAGGTTCGCCTAATGTTTAATTTTTCTTCTTGATTATCATATATCCATGTTCAAAATAGCTATAGTTACAACTTTGTATAGGCTAAGTTTTATTTTTCAATTTCTCATAAACTTTGACACAGACATGAATGTTTGCTTGGTACTGCCACCTGTTCTGGTTTCCATAAGTATGGAAAAATAGGTGGACAACCTTTCTATCTGTACCGATTTGCTGATTGATTATGGAAATACAACTTTTCTTACAAAAAAAAAGTTTACAACTGAAACTTATTATATACACGTATATGGTTCCAAGTTTTATATAGAACATGCTTGTGTTCATGTTTACTATACACAAATGCTTACAACAATGATTGGGGTTAGGTACAAGTCTAGGTTGAATTAGATATAATAGATATATTAATAACAACAACTTAACCACAATATTTATTTCATAAGTCCACTTACCTATACTTATATTCTTTTTTTGTAATTTAGCTAAGTTCTATTAATAATATACAAAAAGAGTGACATAAATCCATGGTGCAACTTGTTCTTAGAGAAAAAAAGTTGCATAATTTCCAAAATAGACAATCTAGGGTTGTTCTAAGATTTGTTCGATCCCATACAAGGATTGCTTAAAGTCTTGATAATAACAAAAGCTTAAATCATAACTTTCCCAAGTCTACGCATAACTACTTAAAACTAACATGAACCTATTTATGTCACAATAAAACATAACCCTATAGTAAAACCTAGATAGATAAATGCTACTCATGAGAGTTTGAGTAAATGTTGATGAAGAGAGGAGGCGTGTCCTCCCTAGGGTTGGCCTTGGTAGCTTCTTTAGATTGGACTATGTCTATGTTTCCTTCCTCCTCTTCCTTCATATTTACAGGGTGTCCTCCTCATCCAACTCCTCACTCCTTGCCTCAACCCCTCAAATCTCATGGATCAGATTTTCATATTTCTGATCTATATGGTCCAATTTCTCTTCCTTGGATCAACTTGCTAAGAACAACATTCTACTAGTCACGTCTTGCTTCCATTGTCATGGCTATGAAAATATTCATATGCCAGTAAATATCCACCAATTTTAGGAATTTTGTATTCTTGTTGCATGAAAAGGCAGTGTTTGGAATCCACTAAAATATCTACTCATCAACCTACGCACTGGATGTCATGGGCGCACTATTCTCTAACTTAGATTTGGAATTTCTTAACTTCCTTCTTTACCTCAACATAAAATCTACTTGATAGGATATTGCCACATCCCTTGTTGGGGACCGTGCTCTACATATTTTGGCTCTCCCTCTATGAATAACATGACTTCTTTCCCCTTTCTTTAGTTACCCTTTTCTTGTCATCCTCCCCCTCTCTAGAAACAATATTGATGGCCTCTAAGATAGATCATGCCTATTGTACTAAGAATGACACTTTATGACCAATAGGTTGCAAGCCCAATTCTTAGTCTAGTGAACCCACTCCAAATTCTAGAGCTCGAGGAATTAACATGAACCAAATCAAGGCTATCATCTGTAATTACAAGCATATAAACCTACCTTCACAACATATTTCCCTATCCTTTCTTGGTTGAACCAACCTTACTCCCATCATGAATACCAAATAGACTGAAATAGGCTATCATAAACACCCTTGTATCCAACCTGCTTCCTCCATGATTTGACATGTACAAGTTTGTGCTTGATGGAGGAGGATCATCTTAGTCTTGGCACTTGGAGGATGAGCCATAATGGCCTCCCACTTCCACCACCACCTCCCTTGTGTCCTCATCCCCTTCGCATGTTCCAACTGCTTATTTTACCTATACTCCCTCTAGGAATGCATCAACATCGTGATTATGCCTCCCTACCACTCCATCCAAGTGTTACTCATATTAACTAAAACATCTACACACATACATATATATGCAAGTATTAGATAAGAAATCCTTTATTTTTATTTTGTTTAGGCAAATGTCCTTATCTTTATGATTATAATTAGAATAGACAACCACTCACATTTACATAAATATTATATATATATTCATATTAATAAAAATGTGAAATGGTGGGTTTGGATGGATTTATGTTTGAGTGATAAGCTTTACAATTCAAATTTGACGAGAAATAATCATTAAATTTGTATTATTTAAGTAAAACACACACATAGTCTTAATGGATGTTAATCATCATCATATATAATGGATACATTTTTTACATTAAATATTATAATTAATAAGTGAAAGGTTTTTAATATTATTTTAAACAACATTTAAAACCAAGATTAATAAACAATTTTTTTTTATTGTTGTTTTAAATAACATTTAAAACCAAAATTAGAATTGAGTTTTGTGAAACATTGATAATTTTTCAAACAACTCCATTGTAGTTATATGTTGAACACTCATAAGCACATAACTTCTTTAAATAACATGATATGACCCAAACATATTGAGGCCTCCATTTTGTAGTTTTTGACATTTTCGAACAAAAATATGTATATATACTCATTGTATATGATTTAAAATCAAATTTGATTATTATGTGTTAATTTTCCCAATAAAGTAATGTTAGTAAGAAATGTAGTGTTAGTGTTTATGTAGTTTAGTAGAAATGGGCTTTGACTCATCTTATTTTTAAATCCATCTTAATTTTGAATCTATTTAACACTAAGAAGTATAAAATATTCATATCAAAATCTTTCATTATTTTAAACATCTAAGCTTAAAGCATATTTAGGGTAATTTAATTTATTTTACATTAAATAGATGCTAATTTTTCATTTTGTTTGTTAGCAAGACATATGTATGTGAAGATCTCTTCCAGTACAAATTGTAACAACACCTCACTTCTTTCGACGCAATTATGGAACCAAAACCTAATACAATGTAATAATCAATGAATCTTAATATATCATAAGATTATGATATTGACTAAATTTTAAACTCATTAATTAACTTCACTATCTCATTATTGCTTATATTAATATCATGTTTTATGGATCCTCCTTGATGTATAAAGATTATCTATGTAAAAGAAAAAGTCTTTTTTCCCCAGGTAACGTATCCCAAGGAAAACTTTTAGGCACATCCCCTCATTTTGAGGATGGTACAAGTCCAAATCAAGGTTTTTCATTACCACCTTTCCTGTTTTTCACTTAAGGTTTGTTAGATTAGCACGGTCCTTTGTTATACATTTCAGAGACATTATCTAGAGTTACCACTATTGTTTAGTAGTAGGTGGTGTTATTGAAAGCCCTTGTCATCTGTTTTAATTTGAAAGTATTTTCCGATTTTGGCGATTCTGTCACATTTTTCTAGGACAAGCTTCTGCAATAAATTTCCTTTCTAGGATACTGTTCCCATTCAATTCCCTAAGCTCAGTGGAGGCCACATGTCATACTCAACCTTAAACGATCTAGAAAAAGATGTTGTGGGTTTAATGGACGCAGAGGATGAGCTGGGGTGGCAACACGAGAGACTCTTCACAAGAGTCGATGCACTTGGTGGTGTACTGGGGCCATCACTCCCTGTAGAAGCTGATATGAGGACAAATAATGGCTTTAAGCCTGTTAATCTGACTTATGATATTACCACGTCTACAACTCAGAGGACAATTTTCAATAAACCCTCTATACCACCCTTAGCTACCCATTTCGCCCCTTAGACAAAACTTTCAACCGATTGCACATGCCTCACACCTGAAGTGAAAGTTTGATTACCCGTCGCAGAGAGTGAGGTCTCCCCACAAAAATCCTCATTCTTCGGGCATTTGGAGGAAAGTGTGGAAAACTAATAGAAATGTTAGGAATATGGTATTAGGTGTGGATGTGGGCTTAGAGGAAGCTTGTAGGTTTGCACTATGTGGAGTGGTTGGAAGGTTTGCATACTCTTATCTGAGTAAAGTTATTATTTCTATCTGGGTAAAAGAGCAGTGGGCTCCTTTGTTGGGTTATATCTCAGACATAATCCACCTAATGAAAGGTTGGATGGGTTTCCTTTGTAAGACCCCAGAAGATGTGTCACGAATTCTTGAAAAGCCCTGGATTAATGGTGGTAGCAGCTTACTACTTAAGTGATGGAGAGTGGCCGTTGACCCTATGCTGAAACACTTCCAATTCCTTCACTTGTGGGTACTTCTTCCAGGTCTTCCCATACATTTGTGGAACGCGGGTGCCTTAAGGGCATTTGGGGATTCGTTGGGGAAGTTCCTCTCCTTGGACTTAACATCATTGGAAATCACTTCTATAAAAATGGGAAGTGTGCTAGTGGAAATGGATATTCATGGTGGGTTGCCAGAAGTATTGGATATCGAATCTAGAGGGAGACATATAACCCATAAACTAGATTATCTTGAGATTTCGTTTCGTTGCAGCCGGTGTAGAGGTATGGGTCATGTCCTCCGTGAATGATCTGGTATGGTACATGAAGAAACATCAGAGGATACTCTTCCACGAAGAGAGTCACATGACTTTGATACCGAAGTGGACTCTTTAGGCGGTGTGAATTATCCATTTGACTCAACACCAGAAAATTAGTTGGATTTTTCTTTGTCATTAACGGGTAAGTTACAAAAACATTATCCTCTGTTATTTTCATCACTGTCTCTTTGGGAAAAGGACGCTCTAGAGAAATCACAATGGTTACATTTATCTACTTCTGCAAATTTTGGGCCTATATTTGGAGGTTTGGGACCCAAGAATTCTCCCTTGGTGGTTTCGACCATGACACTTTGTCCCACTCTCCTCCCAAATACCGATTCTGTGGAACTACAAACTAGTTCTCCTGACCTACCTTTTATTCCTTGCTCCTTTGCTCTAGAGTCGTAGTCCTCAAAGACTTGTAGCCCAAGCTTACCATTAACTTCTTCTGTCCACTCCTCGTCGAGTATGTTAGATAATCCTTTATAGCCAGGTTACAGAGAAGCTGAGGAGGACGAGCCTACCCTCAGTGTTGTTCTAGACTCATTAATTCCTTATATTCGGTATAAAAATACTTCTTTAAAGCTACCCGTTTTTTCGGAGAAGGCTGTAGTTTCTCCTGCTGAGGGTTCAGAGGCAACATCTTCCGGGGTACATACAGAAGGGAATGGAAAAGAATATGCATGGTCTAGAGGACTAGGCATTGAACACTCACCCATAAAGACCAGAAATTCTTGTAAGAAATTGACGACGTTAACATCAAAGAATGACATATCAACTCCTTCCTCCACTGACTATGGGCCTCTTAGAGCATTGAAATCCTTGGAAACGTAAAATGATGCTTTTTCTCCCATTAAACATTAGAGGGATCAGGGCCCCCCTCAAAGAAGCCTTTCTTAGACGACTCTTGGATAACCACCAGCCAGATATAGTTTTTCTTCAAGAGACGTTGGTATCAGCTCAGAAAACAAGAGACTTCATACATGCATTAAGATTGGCCTGGGTTTCTTGTGCTGTTAATTCATTGGGTACTTCGGGTGGATTATTGGTCTCATGGGATCCTACTTTTTTTCATTTAGTTCCTTATCTTACCACTGCTGGTATTCTGTTAACATGCAAGTGTTTCAAAGACAAGCGAGATTTAGCACTCCTAAATATATATGGGCCCTATATAGTTCGAAATCACTTTTGGCAGTCAATGGAGGATAATGCTATTCTGTCACTAAATAACTTAATCATAGTAGGGGATTTAAACTTTGTTTTATCCTCGGATGAGGTCTGGGGGGGGGGGACATATAGTTGCGGTCCGTAAGAGGAATTTTACAGAGATATACTTATGTCAAAAAATCTGATAGATATAAAACCAACAAAATTGGTTCCAACTTGGTGGAACGATAAAACTGGTCCTCATGTGGTGGCAAGGAGATTGGATTGGTGTCTTGTGGTCAAAGAGTTATTATCAACCTCCAGTATCTATAGATCGTGGGTCGAATTCCCTTTTATATCGGATCACACACCCATTTTCTTACAACTAGATATTCTGCCTATCCACAAGGCATATCCATTCAAAATGAATTCTCACTGGCTCAAGGAGCAAGATTACATAGAGTTAGTCCATAAAATTTGGAGGGATCCGATTTTCCTTTCTGCAGGAGGCAATCAGAAGAGAATGGTTTGGAAATTAAAATTTTTGAAGACACAGTCAAAACGATGGTACAAAGAAAGCATTTTAAGAAAGAATGAAAAACACGAGACTCTAGAATCTGAGATCAAGGAATCGATCTTGATATTGGTGGGTGATCCTACAAACCTTGAAGAAGGCAAGCTTCTTTGACAGAGAGAAAGTGATTGAAATGATATCCTGAGAGGTAAAGAAGAGCAATGGAGGCTCTGTAGCAGAGCTATCTCGCTGACTAGTGGGGACAGTAATACAAAGTTCTTTCATAATGTGGTGAGCCATAATAGGAACTGTTTGCACTGAGAGTCACCCTCCTACTGTGAGAGGATAAGAGTAGTACCCATCATGTTATATGTCACAATGAATGAGTTTTGAAGGGATCAAATGGGTAAGACTCAAGATAATATCGTTTTAACTCAAAAAACTGGACTAACATGCACAAGCAATTGGGGTCTTGATCAACTTCAATCAGTAAGTTGTAGTAAAGGTGAGTAACAGGAAGACTTTGGTGAGGAAAATGTAGAGGTCTGTGGTGGACATTAGGTCTTCAAGTAGCTTAAGGAGGAAAAACTTCAAACACAAGATCCTCTTGGATTCAAATCTTCAAGAAACTGAAGAATATCATAACAACATTGTAATCAAACATCCATCACAATAAAGCTACAACAACCCATGTGAATCATTCAATCATGGATACTTCAGTATCAGAGGCAAACAAGATAAAGAAAATAAAGTTGACTTATACTAGTCACAATACCATTGCAATCAAACCTACATTACAAAAGCATAACGACCCTCAACTGGATCTTCCATGCCCGAGTGTCTTAGCACAACTATTTTCAGAGAAGTGAAAATAAGTTGACTTCTATTAAACATGAAGTCTCAAATCAAGTACATAACCAGAGAACCAGTATGCTTCATAAAAATTTTACAATGCGGGAGCCTTGCTCAACCATCTGACCCTTCACAAAATATCAGAACTAATTGTTTATACTCAGAACAATTCGCCACTACAGTCAAAGATTTGAGTCGGCGAGCTCCCTGTTAGACTGAACGTGCACACATTCTTCTGTTGGACTATGCATGCAATCTTCTGTTAGACTTCCCATGCAGTTCTCTGTCAGACGCGAGTTTCAGACCTGCCAATCCTTTTTGGATTTCCATTTATGTGGTGAGACGAGGTTTCAACCACCTCCCTCACTTTCATTAACTACCTGCATCGAGATTAAGACAGGGCCTGAGTCATCTCAACACCTGCATCTTTGCTGGAATTTTGCAGGGAAAACTGGTAGGCGAACGTGGACGCTGATGATGATGAGCAGCGAGGTGCTTGGCACAAAATCGCAGGCTACAACGAGTGAATGATAGCCATGTAGAAGGCTGTGGCTGGGAATGCATGAGTGCCAATATGCAGGGAGCTGAGGTGTAAAGGCATGAGGGTGATGTGGCAAGGGGAAAGGACATGGAGGCAGAGGGGTGTGATAGGTCGGGGGGGTAGACGATAGTAACAATGGAGGTGACATGTCGTGGAAGTGGAACAAGTGTCGGAAGATGAGAGGGGGAAGGAAGGACAACAGGGAAGGGACATGCGTGCGGTCGGGTGAGTGGAGGACAGGTGTCGACGGGAGCGTTGGTGGTATGGGAAGGTGGTCTAGCGGTTTACTCGGAGGGGGGGGGGGGAGCGTTGGTGGTATGGGAAGGTGGTCTAGCGGTTAGCTCAGAGGGGGGAGGTGCAAGCTAAAAGAAGCGTTGCCATTGGGGGTCTGAAAGTTACTATGAGGTGACACGTCAGGTGGGGCCCAAGGCCATAAAACTATCAACTCGACTGCTAAAGGCGTATGATCGGGCAAGCTACCGCCGCCACCATAGATCTACATCTCGCCAACCGTTGAGACCTCGGGCTACCTCTTAGCCACTCAACTCGACCCCCGCTGCTCGTTAAAGGTAGAAAGGTCGGGGGGGGGTTCCAATATCTTATGTGGACCGTAGATCTGAGCACGCCTTGCTCAACCGTAAATCTGTGCACGCCTCGCTCAACCACAGATCTGAGCACGCTCTTTAGCCGCAACACGCCCAAACATCAAAACACCCAAGAACTTAGGATAAAAATATAAATTGGGTCGTGCTAAGACCCCCTTTCCTCGATTTTTCACCAAGGGGTTAAAACATCAAACTTTCTCAACAATCCTTGTGCTAACAGGACCAAAAAACACATATGGGAGATCTTAGATGGTTGTGGGGTGACTTCGTCAGAGCAGGGACCCATCAAGGAGGCAACTGTCCATCATTTTAAAGAGCTTTATAAATCACAAGATTCGATAAATTCAAATGAACAATTCCAGATGGTTGGTTTATATCCATGAATGGTAAATGATGAGGAATCGAACATTCTTTATAAACCAGTAACATTGGAAGAATTGAAGCAAGTACTATTCAAATTCAAAAAAGAAAAAAGCCCCGGGCCGGACATTTGGTCGTCAGAATTCTTCACCTTCTTCTTTGATATAGTGGGAGAGGATATCCTCAATACGGTGGAAGAATTGAGGAGACTTGGGGTTGTGGTGGGCAACTTAAATTCGACTTTCCTTACTTTGATCCCGAAGGCTAATAAATCTATCACTTTTGATGATTTTCGTTTGATCTCCCTTTGCAATTTGTGTTATAAAGTGATCTCGAAAATCATTGCAAATCGAATCAAACCTTTCCTATCAAAATCGCTCTTTTCAAAACAACTCATATTTCTTCAAGGGAGGAGGATTCAAGATGCTGTCGGAACGACCCACGAAAGCTTACACAATATAAAAAAGAAAAATTTGAAGTCACTGGTTCTAAAACTGGACCTAAAGAAGGCATATGACTGCATTGACTGGAAACTATTAAGACGTATCTTGATAAAAGCAGGATTCGGGATCCAACTGACCAATTGGATCATGGCTTGTGTAACTTCTTCTACATATGCTATTTTGATAAATGGCGAGGCCACATAATTTTTTAGAAGCGACGGGGGATTTCATTAAGGGTGTCCTCTATCACCATTACTCTTTATATTGATCATGGAGGGACTCAACTTGCTTCTAAAGAATTCCATCGGTGAAGGTATCGTTACAAGTATTAAAGTATCTCGTTTATATAAAATTTTACATTTACTATTCGTTGATGATGTTCTTATTATGACAAGAGCCACACTGCAAGAATGGTGGGAAATTGACAAAATTATCTGTCTTTTCTGCAAAGCTTCTGGACTAATGGTAAATCAAACAAAAACTACAGTTCATTATGCAGGCCTTACAGATATTGAACTGGTCCCTTTCAAAAACATACTTCCTTATACTTTGAGTGAATTGTCTTCGGGCTTCAAATAATTGGGCTACTATCTAAAGACTGGAGCACATAAGGCGGAGGATTGGGATTGGTTGGTGGCCAGAATAACAAAAAATATTAGTATTTGGTGTAATCGGTGGCTATCCTTGAGTGGTAGATACATCCTTATCAAAACGGTTCTGGAGGGTCAATCAATGTACTGGATGTCATTGGAAATTATTCCTCGAAGAGTCCTATCAAATATTAGAAAGTTGATGTTCCATTTTCTTTGGAACGGTCAAAAGGACACTCAACATTTCCATCTGTGTAGATGGGATTTACTCTCTAGACCAAAGAAGAATGGCAGCTGGGGTTTTAGGAACCTTACACTATTCAACACGATGTTGACTGTGAACACCCTCTGGCGGGTTCTCACGCATGTTGGCATCTAGCAGAAGGTATTAAAGGATAAATTATTACCAAATACCACAGTTATCAACTGGTATAGGTTGGCATCACGTAAGGTCAACTCATCGTCTAGAATGTGGACTAGTCTAGTCCGGTCTGTGCATGTTATTATTCATTGGCTGAGTTGCTCTCCGGGTACTGGTCAGCTCATAAACATTGGCAGAGATAGGGTTCTTGGATTAGGAGAAAAATCCATTCTCTTGGATAAGTTAATTACTATCTTGGATCAAAAAAACATTACAGTCCTTGCTTTAGCTAAGGTGTCACATAATCCCATAACCTTTACTGAGTCGTGGATTGGCAGCGCGGAGCTGGGTTTGTCGGGCAATCTTGCATCCGAATGGGACACCTATTGCAATGAATTAAATGGAGCCAATGTTTCACTTCAGGGCACTGAAGACACACTATTATGGACTGGTGGTGATGCCACAGGTAACATATCAGTTAAAAATATATACAAAGCACTTATCTCAAACTAGAACTTCCCAATTTGGACAAGATGGAAAATAAATTTGTGGAAATGGAACATCTAGCTAAAGATCAAACATTTTATATGGATGGTGGTCAAGAATAGAATTTTAACCTGGGAAGTTTTAAGGAAAAGAGGATGGCAAGGTCTTGGATTTTGTCCTCTATGCAAAAAAAATATTGAAGACATCGATCATCTATTTGTGCACTGTTCTTTTTCTTAGACTGTTTGGGCCAGAATGACTAGTTTTCTTAGAGTAAAAAATCAGTGGTCTGGGAACAATTTTAACAATGTCTTTGCCTCTTGTGTGATGGATAAGACAATGCCTACAAATCTGGCAGTGCTCACTTGCTGGTATATATGGCTCGAGAGGAACCAGGTGATCTTCGAGGAAAGTAAGCCCTCAGATTGGGCAGTGGCATACATGACTATTGGGGCGCTCAAAATTCACGCACATACACAGAAAATAAATACTTGGAGCTGGAGGCCCATTACACAGTTGGAGGGTAACACCATTGCTTACTTTGATGGGGACTCTATTAGAGGAGGCACGAACTGTGGAGTTGGTGGTGTTATTAAGCAACCATATTTGAATATTATCAAATGGAAGATCAATTGTGGGATGGGTACAAATACAAAAGCTGAATTATTTGGTGCCTGGGTGACTCTTACTCTTGCAAAACTTTGGGATATTACAAGGTTACAGGTAATGGGTGATTCCAAGGTGATAATAGATTGGCTGAATCAAAAAGCCAATTTACATGCTATTGATATTGAAGGATGGAAGCGTAGAACAAAGGCAATGATCACTAATTTCCAAGAAATTAGCTTTCACCATATTCTCTGGGACTTCAACAAAGAAGCTGATCCTCTTTCCAAACAAGGACTGCTGGAACAAAAAGGCATATTAACTTATGACTCGGTGGATGATGGTAGGACATGTCCACTAGCACAGTTAAAACTATTCTGATGCCTAGTGGTATCATGGTCATTATAGTTACTTGCGCATCTTTTGGATATGGGAATTAGAGACTATGTTCTTCTCTTGGTGATGAACTATTTTGAATTCCATTTTGATTCTGGGTGGATAACTCCTTTGGCGACATTTGGATCTTGAGTTATTTTCGTTGCCTTGTTGGCTGAGAGAAGTTATTGTACTGATGGATTAGTGGAGATTTCTTTTTGAAATGATCCTGTAGATGTAAATGAAATTATTATCTAATATATAATTTCGAGCGAATTTTCTATTGAAAAAAAAAAAACAAGATTCAAAACCATTATAACAATATATTAATTAAGAATTTAACATATCACTTGTGGGAATCAAACCTAGATGAAAATAATAACACTTCTCCTCTCAATCATTCAAACTAGACTCAATTAACATATACAAAAATATCTATCCAAATCTTATACAAAATAAAAATCTATTCAAATCTCATATAACATATAAAAGAAAAATCTGTCCAAATCTTTTTTTCCAGGGAAAAATTAACTCGAATTTATAAAGGTATAAATCTGTCCAAATCTATACTAACATCTATTCCATAATTATGATTAGAAATATAAATATTAATTACTTATTAAAATCACACCTAAGATCAATATAGTTGAAATCATACTTTATAGTTGAAATCACACCTAATGAATGGAACTCACTACCTTACCATGTCATACCACATGGTTGTTTCTTTTCTTTAAATTTTCTATTGACTATCGTAAGTTTTAACTTTTCAAAGTGATCCATCTTAGGTAACTTCTTTCATTGTATTTTAACTTCTCAAACTAATAAAACCATGTTACGTAACTTCATTCATTGCATTTTAACTTCCCAAAGTAATAAAACCATGTTAGGAAACTTCATTCATTGCATTAGACTTCATGTAAAGTAACTTTATTCATTGCATTAGACTTTCTTGTAAAGATTTAAGAAATATAATTTATAATATAGATATGTCAATTTTATTTCCAAAAATGTTTTTAGAAATGTAAAAGGTAGTATTTAGACATTGTGATTTCAAATTATTTTAAAAATTATAATTATATATATATAAAATATGTGTTTTTTTTTTTTTAATTTACAAGTTTAAATTCAAAGGGGTAGGATATATATATTTTTATAGATTTTAGCAATCAATACCAATTTGATGTTTAATTTAATTATGACCTTAAAACTGAATTATTATTATTATTATTATAAAAAAAAAACTTAAAATAAATGATTATATATAAAATCAAAATGAATGATTTACATCAACATTTTTTTCACATTATTTTATTTTATAAATTTGAATAGGAACAACTTGCATTTTAAAGGTATTCATTATTTTACATTCTTTTATTTATAAATGAAAAGAAGAGCAACTTGCATTTTAGAGGTTGGTAAAAGTTGACCACTACTCATTCCCTATTCCCTTTCTTCGTTGGCCAAACAAAGGGTCACATTCAATCCCTTCCATCTTTGACTAAACAAAGGGTCACAAAATTGGTAAGTGCATATTTATGACAAAGGTGTCTAGCAACATGGTCGTTAAGGCAATGTGAAAATTGAAAAGAATTTTAATAGTGTAACATGAAGAAAGTGTCCTTCTAGAAGACATTGGAAGGAGGCAATGTGATGAGGTAATGTAGTGGAAACTATAAAAGTATACTTGCAAATGCACATGTGGGTGGTCAGACATAATTTAATAAAATATAAGTGATATAGTTTGATAAGTTGTAAGAGTTAGGTTGATAGTGTATATTTTTATGTGAAGTTTATAGAGTTATTAAATCAATTTGTATTAAGTGTTTTCTTGTTGTTTTTTTGTGGTTGGTAATTGATTTGTCTTGTATTTAAAGGTTTTATATAATAAATGAGAATTCTCCATAAGGATTAGTTTAGTATTAATGTTTCCATTTTTTGTTTGAGGTTAAGGTGAGATTATTTCTTTAAAAGAAAATGATAAAGTTTTTTCAAAAGTGACTAGTGATTAATTTATTTTCCATCTAAAATTTTTGAATAAGAAATGAATGCTTGATAAGGGTTGGCCTAGTATCAATGCCCTTATTCTTTGCTTATGTGTGAGGGAAAAGCAAGATTATTTTCTTAAAAATAATGATAGGGTTTCTTTCCAATTATTTAATAAATGATATCTCGTCCATAATGAATTATAAACCAAAGCTATAAAACTTTTCACTTCAATACAAGATTGGAGGAAGTTAATAAACTATGAGACATAAACATCATTTAGGGGATTCAAACTTTGGTGAGAATTTAATTACCTCACTCCACGAATGAACTAAGCCACAATTAACAAGGTCAAAATATTTTTACAATTAACTTTTGAAAATCCATACATTTCCCTTAGTATAAAGGGCATATGCTAATGAATTCACACTTATGTAGATAGGGCATGCTCTCTCTCCAACATAAGTGAGGGTTTTTGGTCAAAGTATCAAGTTCTCTAATAGGAGATTCATGTTCAAATGTCATGGAGGGTTTGTTTATAAAATAAAGAGATTCATGTTCAAATCTCATGGAGGATTTGTTTATGAAATAAAGTAGAGAAAATATTGTATATATCATTTTAATGTAATAATAAATTTAAAGAAGTTCAATGAATTAATTCAAGTGATTTTGTGCTTTGAAATTCGTGTAGAAAATATTGTTAATAAATTTAAAGAAGTTCAATGAATTAATTCAAGTGATTTTGTGCTTTGAAATTCGTGTAGAAAATATTGTTGTGTGTCTTATTCGATGTCTTACTAAATCAAGCACCACAATTAATGTTGATATATTTATATTAACTATCATACTAAAAAAATATGAAAAAGTACGTAGGATTTCCTAAATTTTAATAAAATATTTTTTTAAACCAAATAACTTAAGTAATAACAAAATCATATTTAATAATTTAACTCTTATAAATCATTTCACCATGAAAGTAAAGTGACCCATTTGTTAACCAATTATAATGATTTTTTATTGATCTAACTATAACCAATTATAATGATTTTTTTATTAACCAATTATAATGATTTTTTATTGATCTAACTATAACCAATTATAATGATTTTTTTATTGATATAATTATAGTGTATGGAAAATACATATATGATAAAATACTAATCTTTTATTTGCTCACACCTCAAAAGGATATGGATCTTTTAAAAAAACACACACAATGTTATGATTTCATTAATTATAATCAGTTTTATCTTTAATGTAAGAAACATAGATAATGTTGGACTCATAACAAGATCAAAAGGTATAAACAAAGAATATGAGAAACCAAAAAGATAAGCTTGGCATTATTTTAACACCTTTTTATGATCTACTTGAAATTACAAGTGCACCACTAAAAATGTGTATTGTTTGTCTGCCACTAGTTACTTATATATATGGTTTTGATTTATTTATACTCAATTTATTTTAGTCACAATCATGAAGGGGATATCTATTATGAATCTCTTGGCATGGAAAATATGAAGTATATATTATATATTATAGTCACAATCATGATATCTTTATACAAATTAAAATTAAGTACATTCTAATCTTTTAGGTGATGATTTATAAATGATATCTCTATTTAATTTTGAAAGCTTAGGGGTGATAACAAAATGAATAATGTTCATTGTAGTATTAATATTTGAATAACGTTTCATAGTTTATGAATTTTTTTTATTACATTATGAATAGATTTATAATGATATTAATATTATTAATGAATTTTTGTTATATGAAAAGTATTTGTTAGTTAATTATTATTATATTATAATATTATATAAAATTTAAAATATTTTTTTAATAAAAAAATTCTTGATTAAGTAAGTGTATATATATATTCATAAATTTGTTAAATGGGTTTAGTTTGAGTGGTTGGGAGGAATGATTGTTATCCTTCTCATTCGAGTTCAATTCTCACAAGTGACATGTTGAGTTCATAACGAATATATTATTGTAAGGGTTTTGAGCCTTATTGTTAACCACCCTTATACCATGGAGATTCTAAAATTTAGCGGTCTCACATAAATGGTTTTAACACACTTATTTCATTGATGGTATATATGATGAATTTTATATGTATACTGGAAGCTTAGTCCATTAAACTAAGTTTTTATAATGTCTTCTAAATTCTTTATTTTTTAATTAAAATTAATTTCGTAAAAATTGAAAATACATATTTTAATATTTTAATTTTTTCTCTTGTGCTATTAGTCATACTCACATATGATTGTCATTTCGTGAGTATGCTTGTCATTGCCAGTTGCATAATAATTAAAGTGGTCAATGTGGCATGTACTGTAATTATTATCTAAAGCATTTAACATTCATACTCAACAATCAATTTGTCATACTATAACCGTTCATTTCAAACCCATTGTTCTTCAATATTTGGTAAGTAATTTGGTTGTTTTCAGAATTTTGTTTTGGGAAAATTTCTCCGCAATTTGAAACCGTGGGGTAAAGATTATGTACAAAAATCACTATATTTTATGTGTAGGACAAGATATTTGAGAGATGTCAATGAATTGTCTGTCGAACACCATGAAATGGCTACTTGGCATGCTAGATGACCTAGAAAGACTCCTCAATACTGCTAACTTTCTCTTGTGTGTGTGACACCAAGGGCATGATTTCAATTCTCGTGGATATCAAAGAACACCCCAAATAGCACCCCCCTCCCCCTCTAACATTTCCTAGAATACTAAAGAAGTGGGGGTGGGGCGGGGGGTGATTTTCAAAAATTTCCCTCCACTTCCCTACCATTTCTTGGAAATCAACAGCCTCCTTGCCCACCCATATTACTTAGAACAACCCCCCACTTCCTTGCCATATCCTATAGATTAACCCTCCCTAAGAACCTCTATTTATTAGAATCCACCCCCCCACCATTTTCTTAGTATTTTTAATAGAATACTAAGGAAATGTTGGGGAAGGTGGGGCAAGGGGGTGATTATGGGAATTAACCCCCTTCCCAAGAACCCCCTAGTTTCTCTCTCCCCTCCCCTACACCCTTACATATTGAGGGTAGGGGAGGGAGGTAACACCTTGCGGGGGGTTCTTGGAATCCCCCCTCTTCCCAATGCTCCCGTATCCTTCCCTTGAAGCGATGAATATGGGAAATAAGGGGAGGATTCTGAGAATGCACCCTACCCCCCACCCTTCCTAATGCTCAGCACCTCCCCTCCCCTTGGAGAAATGACTACAAGCACTTGGGGGAGGATTCCAAGAATCCACTCCCCCCACCCAATTTCCTTCATATTTTAATACAAAATACAAAGGAAATGAAGTGGGATGATGATTATAGAAATCCACACCACCTCTTGATGCTCCCTCCCTCCACTCCCCTTGGTGCCCATAATCGTTGCTCCTTTGGATTTTAAGAAAATCCAAAGGAAATTTGTGAGGGGATTGAGGGGGGTATGGGTGGATTCTTGGAATTCCCCCCATCTTGGTTCTCCCTCCCTCCTCTCTCCTTAGTTCTCATAGCCACTACTCCTTTAGAATGACAACTATGGGCACCAAGGGGAGGGGAGGGGAGGGAGCACTTGGAGGGGAGGAGACAACGGGGGAGGGGGGAGAATTTTGGGAATCACCTTCCCCCCTTAGGACACTCCCTTCCTCTCCTGCCATTCATGCCCATAGTTACCACTCCTTTGGAACAATGACTATAGGCACTAAGGGAGCAATATGAGGAGGGGGGAATGTGATGATGGGGGGATTTCTAGAATCATGCCTGCCTTCTTAGTGTTCCCTCCCTCCCATACCCTCCCATTTGTGCCCATAGTGGAGGGAGTTCTTGTCGGGGGCATGAAGTGTGGGAGAAATTTTGGGAATCACCTTCCCCCTGGGACACTCCTTCCATCCCCTCTCCTTCTTTCTCTCAACTACCACTCCTTTTGGAGGGGTAGTTTGGGGCACCAAGGGGAGGGGAGGGAGTCAATAGATGAGAGGGATGTGTTGTGTGGTTAATTTTAAAAATTCCTAGCTTCCCTCCCCTCGAAAAAGAGTGACAATTAGGGGCATGAATGGGAGAGGAAGGATGGACTGTCACAAGGCACGGGGGGGAATTCTTGAAATTGCTCCCTTGCCCCATTGTGCCAAAAAAAGGAGCGACATTTAGGGGCACCATGGGGAGGGTAGGTAGGGAGTGTCGAGGGGTGAGGGTGGGGTCTTGAAATCCCCCCCCACACATTTACTTTGTTTAAAAAAACAAAATTTAGTATGTTTAATAAATAAATTGTTTCATAATGTTTTGTTTTCTAATTATTGTTATATATCCATTTTATATAAATAAAATTGTTTCATAATGTTTTTGTTTTTCTAATTATTGTTATATATCCATTTTTATATTTTTGGTTTATTTATATATATTTTTTGTATACAATTTTAATTTTTTTTTGTTTTTTTTTATTTCATTTTTTTTTTCTTTATTTTTCGTTTTCTAATGATTGTTTTTTTAGAATTTTTTTAAATGTTTTTTTTAATATATTTTATATTTTTGTTTTTGTTTTTCTATATTTGGTAGTTTACCTTGTAAGCTAGGTAGTATTAGTATTAATATATCACAAAAAGGAGTACGAGCATCACTGGCTATGATCTACCAACTGGAAAACCAAGACCATAGTAATATTGGAAACTAATTGTTTTCATCTTACAAAACAATTGAAAGCTTTTGAAGATAACTAAAATTGGAATGCATGTCTGCCTATCCTAATAACATCAACAAACCAAACATAAAACCAATGATTAAGGAGGCAACTGACAATCGTCCTCTTTTCCAACCAAGATAAAAAAGGGGGTTTAAATTGGAGATCCATACTCTTGCTTTGGACAACATTGTTTGTAGCTCGACTCCTTTGGTTCCTAATCAAATAGGATGGGGTTTGATGGAGTAACTACATATGCATGGAACTGATCATTTTCTTCCATGTGAATTCTTTGAGAGTCTTCTTGGTTGTTGATGTTAATTTCAATATAGAAGAGTTCTCTACAAAGAGCACCAAATTTCTAATCCATTATGTGCAACTGATGTAAGATAGCCTATTGTTGGATACCTTTTTCTTCAACAACCCGTGCAATGAAATCTTTGTTCATCTAGTATAATTCAATAAGTTTAAATATTTTTGTGTCTTTGGTCCTAGAATAGCTCGAGTCTGGAATCCACTCTTAGAATTAGATTTCCAACTTCTCTTTGGTAAGCTATTGTCTCTTTATTTTGATGTTTTTTTCCATTCTAGCCATCTCATTTTTGGTCTCTTCAAAGAAACACCACTAAAATTCTAAGGCTACCTTCATTGTATCCAAATGAGCCTTGGTCATATGCTAAGGGGGGAAGACATGGTAGCTAGGAGAGTACTCTTGCTGGAATTTCTTTTCGTGCATGTAGGGAAAGGCCCCCTACCTACAAAATTCATTAAGGTGGTTGTATAAAAGTAGAGATAGAGGAAAAACAAACAAAGAATGTGCCACCTTAGAGGTACATAAATAGAGGCTAGAATAAAGCAAGAGTTCTAGCCATAAATGTTATAAGAAAGAAGGACGATGAGTGAGGTGGGCTTACTTTCAGAATACTAAATAGACCCTTGGGAGCTAGGATATGGGACCAACTCCAGAGGCTATTAAAATATTTATCCCCACCCTGAAGAAACCAAAACCACCAAAGAAAAAGCTATAGGGAGACAAACTTAGAAAATATGAACCACAAGGCCACAAAAACTCAATTCTCCATATCATAAGGAGCCAAAGGTAGCAATGACCAGAGACCGCCCCTAACCAAATTGCAAGGGACAAAAAATATATGGAAAGGAAATGTTTAGGGATACAACAAAGAAAGCTACTAGGAAAATGTCCTAGAAACAACTCATGTGAACTAGCAATCCCAAATTCTTCATTGACCCATTCTCAATCAAAATTGCAAACCATAACCACACAAAGACCAAAAATTTGAAGACATAGAGAAAGACACTAACCAGGAGGGTCTTTGTCTACAACCAATATCCAAATTCAAGCATGAATCCCACCTTATCAAAGCTACCTTGTCACATTGTCTCCTCAATAAGGTTTTCTTGCCTAGAAATAGAGCTAAATATAATCCAATTAACTCCATCTCACTCCCTGATTACAAGCCAATCCATCATTCTAGAATGATCAAAGCTATAAATTCCTTTCAGATGAATTGAATTAACCATACACCATGATGTGCATGGACTGTATCATCCACACATAGCCTAATCTCTATCTAGTTCCACTTCCCAAGACCTCTCCCATCCAAGTGAGATCAATCCCATTCTCTTTGTTCTCCACCCCATCTAGAACATGGTTGTCATGGTGATTAATGTTAAGGAAATATTCTTTGAGTTAGTTGGGAACCATAAACCCTCAAGGCTGAAGAAGTTCCTTGTTATTGAGGATTACTCCCTCATTTTCTAGTATGTATTCTAGGCCATCGTATTTTTGACAGATGTGGGAGGGAGTGATAGTGGATACCAAGTGAATGAGTTTAGATACTAACATGAACATGTTAGAAAAATAGGATCGCAAAGAAATAAAATAAAACAAATGCGAAAATAAAACATAGAAGATACACAATATAATAGAGACAGATATATACGTGGTTCACCCAGTGTGGGCTACGTCCACCACAGAAATTCGCCAGGTCCTTCCTTTATTATTATCCAATAAATGAAGGGATACAACCTACAACACACCCTATGTAACTTTCTCTTCTTTGTCTCATAGTATCCTCTCTCAGAATACAATATTCACAATGATACACAACCGCAATACATTTCCCTCATAAAAGAGGGTTGCCTTCTAGGGAAAAAAACTATAACATAACTTCTACTGTTAGATCTGTGACCTTATAATGAACAGTCCAAATTTAATATGAAATTACAATATACATTTACAAGGCAATTTTTCCTTCAGGGGCTTTGCCCCTGAACCCCCATAGGGGAACACTGTCCCCCAAACCCCCACCGAGGGTCCATTTTCCCCAGACCCCCGAGCGGGGGAATGTCCCCCCTACAACCCCCTCACGTGGAGGAGTGTATAGTATTGATGGGGTATAAACATAACTGAAAACAAAGACCTTTGAATCAGGAAGATAATCAGGCTCCACAACCAACAATCTCCCACTTGGAGACTGATCTCAACAACTCCACCACTGATGTATCTGCTGGACTATGATCCTTCTTGGACTTGGTAAAATTTCTCATCTTCACCTTCATGCTTGAAGACTAAATGAAACTGAGGAGGAACTCAATTTCTCCCCATTTACTCCCTTTGTTAACATGTATGCATGATTCTGTCTAGTATGTATCTTTTCCAACTTCAAATGTCCATCTTCCAAGACGCATCGTATGAAATGATACCTTAGTTGTATACACTTAGTATTTGAATGGAAGGATGAGTTCTTTGCAAGATGAATGACACTCTCACTATCACAGTACAACCTGATATTCTCCTGCTTCTTTCCCAATTCCTACATAAACCTATGCAACCAAATCATTTCTTTACTAGCCTCTGTAGCAACAACATACTATGCTTCTGTTGTTGAAAGTACAACAACCTTTTGCAGCTTCGAAATTCAACTTACTATTGTTAAACCTATAATAAAAACATACCCTATGGTGCTCCTCTTGCTATATTTATCACCTGCCATATATGAATCAACATATCTCTGTAGAGCAATGTTTGAACCTCTAAAATATAATGCATGAGTAGAAATACCTCTCAAATACTCGAGAATCCACTTTATTGCCTCCCAATGTTCTTTACCTGGATTGTTCATATACCTGGTTATAACTCCCACTGCATGTGCAATATCTAGTCTTGTGAAAACCATCGCATACATGAAGCTGCCAACTGTTGATGAATAAGGGACCCTGGATATGTATTATATATCCTCCCGTGTCTTAGGACACATTTCCTTAGTTAATTTGAAATGGATGGCCAAAGGTGTACTAGATGCTTTTTCGTTCTACATTCTAAACATCTCCAACACCTTCTCTATGTACTCACCATGAGACAATGTCAATTTGAGATTTTTCCTATCTCTTGTTATTCTCTTACCAAGGATTTTCTTTGTAGAACCCAAATACTTCATCGCAAATGAATTAGATAATTTCTTCTTGAGCACATTTATATCCTACATATTAGACCCTGCAACAAGCATGCCATCTACATACAATATCAAGATAATATAGCTTCCATTTTCTATCCTTTTAAAATAAAAACAATGATCAGAATGACATATACTATAACCTTTTTCTATCATAAACTTATCAAACTTAAAATATTGCTGCCTTGGAGCTTGCTTTAGGTCATACAATCTCTTCTTCAACCTGCATACCAATTTTTCCTTCCCTTTGACCTCATACCCTTGTGGTTGCTGCATATAAATCTCTTCCTCCAAATCCCCATGGAGAAAAGCTAGTTTTACATCTAACTATTCTAGATGTAAATATTCTACTTCCACAAGACTTAAAATAGTCCTAATTGAATTCATTTTAACAACAAGAGAAAATATTTCATCAAAATCTCTACCTTTCTTTTGTGCAAACCCCTTTACAAGAAGTCTAGCCTTGTGCCGCTTTTTGCCGCCATCTTCTTCCTTCAACTTGTAAACCCATTTATTCTACAATGCTCTTTTTCCCGCAGGCAACTGAACCAAATCCCAAGTCTTGTTATTTACTAGGGAATCCATTTCCTCTTTCATGCCTTGCTCCCACTTCTTTTTAGTGTCTACTAGCATTGCTTGTTCATAACATTTTGGTTCACCATAATCAATCAACAATAAATAATACAATGAAGGAGGTATCATTCAGGGGGTCTACTTAACCTGCTAGATCTTTTAAAAACACTTGCATGAGTTTGAGGTACATGTTGCTCCTCTTGTTGTACATTTTGATTTTCTGGTACCTTTGGAATTTATTTTTTAGTGACCTCATCAAGCACTGTGTATTCTGGTTTTTCTTTTTCTTGTATCTTTCCCTGCAACTGATCTTTGTATATGGCCTTCTCATTGAATATGAATCTCTACTCCTAATGATTTTGTGATTTTCATAATCCTATAAGCGATGACCAAAATCATTAACACCGTATCCAATAAAGGTACACTTCTTGGATTTTTCTGCAAGCTTTGTTCTATTTTCTTTATCAATATGGACAAATGCTTCACAACCAAAAGTCTTCAAAAAAGAATAGTTTACCTTTTTACCTATCCACACCTCCTCTGGAATTGCACCATTCAAGGAGCTTGAAGGTCCTCTGTTTATTTTGTAAACAACAATATCTACAACATCTTCCCAGAACTGGAAGGGAAACCCAACATGCAATCTCATACTCCTTGCATGCTCCATGATTGTCCTGTTTATCCTTTCTGACACACCATTTTCTTGTGGTGTTCTTGGAATTGTTTTCTCTCTACGAATGCCATGGTATGAATAGTAATCATCAAACTCCTTGTTTCAATATTCGCCTCCATTTTTTGATCTGAGATACTTCAACCTTTTTCCTGTCTCATTCTCAACCAAAGCTTTCCATTTCTTAAAAGTATAAAAAACATCAGAGTTTTGTCGAATGCAATAAACCCAAGTTTTTCTAGTTGCATCATCAATCAAAGTAACATAATAATCAGAGCCACCGAGAGATGATACTTGATCCAGTCCCCATACATCTGTATGCACAAAATCTAACCTTTCACTCTTCTTTTCTTTTCCGACTCTAAGAAATCTGACTCTCTTTTGTTTTCCATAAACACAATGCTCACAGAAATCCAAATCAATTTGTTTAAGATCTAGCAATAAATTTCTTTTGTGAACTATCTACATCCCCTTCTCACTCATATTTCCAAGACTATGATTCCACCATGATGTATCCACTCCTGTAGAATATAAAGAGATAGAAGAGTCAGTATTACCAATACATAAATACAATGTATCTACCTTCTCTCGTTTTGCTATCACCAGTGATCCTTTGGTGACCTTCCACACCTTATCTGTAAATATGAATATACAACCTTCACTTGCCAACTGCTCTGTTGAAATTATATTTTTCCTTTGATATGGAACATGGCTTACCTCTTTAAGCAACCACAAGTTTCCATTCCTTTTCTTTATTTTTACCTTTCCCATTCCAACAATTTTGCATGGTGCATCATCACCCAAATGAAACTGTCCAAAATCACCTTGAACATAATATAAAAAACGTTTCTTATCTGGTGTGGCATGAAATGAAGCCCTTGAATATACTACCCAAGACTCATAAATATTATCTATAGAAATAATCAAAGCATCTTGTAATACATCACCTGTTACATTTGCTTCCTAATTTTTCTC
Organism: Picea sitchensis; assembly: GCA_010110895.2. Classification (NCBI taxonomy): domain Eukaryota; kingdom Viridiplantae; phylum Streptophyta; class Pinopsida; order Pinales; family Pinaceae; genus Picea; species Picea sitchensis. The sequence continues at coordinate 157,637 of SNQJ01S0007545.1, forward strand.
TTGTTGTCCATCTCTTTGTTTCTTTGGAGCTTTGTAAGTATTTCTTTAGATGTCCTTTCTTCCCACAATTCCAACACTCTATCTTTCCCAATTTGGATTTGGATCTTCCCTTCCTATAATTACCGTGGTTCCTTGTTCCCTTTCCTCTATCCTTTTGTCTTCCCCTATTCTCCATGTTTAACGCATTACCTGATCACTCACCTGTGCTTTTCCGTCACATTTCCTCGCTAAGGATAACACCAACAACATAATCAAATTTTAAAGTGTTTGAACCAGAGGCAAAGTTACTTACAACCATGACCAAGACGTTCTGACTTTCTGGCAATGAGCATAAGATTAGAAGATCCTTGACCTCATCATCAAAGTCCACTTTTATAGAACTTAGCTGATTAGTAACCGTATTAAATTCATTTAAATGATCTGCAACAGACCCACCTTCTGACATATTCATATTAAATAATCTTATCATTAGAAATACCTTATTGGACATCGAGGTTTTTTCATACATTTTAGCCAATGCGTCCAACAACTCCTTCGTTGTCTTTTATTTAGAAATATTGAAAGCCACTAATGTTGCCAGGCTCAGTCGTATCATTCCTAGTGCCTTTCTGTCAAGAACCTTCCATTCTTTGTCCTTAATGGCCATTGACTTCTTTGCTATTCAACCAATGGTATGAATAGATCTTTCTGATATAAATAATCTTCCATTTTCATCTTTTATAACTGATAGTTTTGGCCGTTAAATTTCTCAACCCTAAAATTTCCATCTTCCGCCCTTGCTCCCACTCGAACTAGGAATCCTATTTTCCTGCGAGTTACCTTTCGCTCTGATACCAATTGTTAGAAAAATAGGATCATTAAGCAATAAAATAAAAAAAATGCGGAAATAAAACACAGAAGATACACAATACAATAGAGACACAAATATAGGTGGTTCATCGAGTGTGGGCTACGTCCACTAGAGAAATTTGCCAGGTCCTTCCTTTATTATTTTCCAGCAAATGAAGGGATACAACCTACAACACACCCGCTGCAACTTCCTCTTCTTTGTCTCATAGTATCCTCTCTCAGAATACGATATTCGTAATGATACATAACCACAATACATTTCCATCATAAAAGAGGGTTTCCTTCTAGGGAAAAACACCCTAACATAACTTCTACCATCAGATATGTGACCTTATAATGAATGGTCCAGATTTACTATGAAATTAAAATATACATTTACAAGGAAATTGTTCCTTCGGGGGCCCACTTGCCCCTGGACCCCCTATCTAGAGGGATGAGCCCGTCAGATCCCGTAGGGGGGGAAATCCCCCCTTGCAACCTGCTCGCGTGGAGGAGTGTAAAGTATTTCAGGGTGTACAGTCTTCATGGGGTATACACATGGCTGAAAACAAAGACCTATGAATCAGGAAGATAATTAGGCTCCACAAACAACAAAACCTAGTTGAGAGGTGTCAATTTTGTGAGACTTTTTCATGATTGGTGCCAATGAGGATCTTGGATAGATATTGAATGATTACTACAGAGTTTCCTTTCACAATGAGGTTATTGAGAAAAATATGGTGTGCTTTATGAAACCCATTTACTATCCCATCAAGCTATGCTACATTATTGGTGCTATCACCTAGAGGGAAGGAAAAGATGAAAATATGGTTCCTATGACATCCCTGAAATCCCCTCCTTCACTCGTTTGCCCTGGGTTGCCCTTAGCTACCCCATTGAAATTAATCTTGATGAAACCCTTAGGTGGTCTGGAACAAGATCCTGGAGAGGGATCCTTCACCTTGGCAATTCACTTGATAGAAGAGATACGACTTTTCTCAAATTACTAATATGAAAATATGTGTTTCTGATTGACTTGGGGATTTTTGGAATCCATTGGCCAAGGAGAAGAACTAACAGATTCTCTAATTCTTTCTTGAATGGTGCTCAATATGTCTTCCATGCTTCACTATTTCTTTTTGAAAATTTGGTGTGTTGATTAATTGGGTTGGTTGTCATTGATGTCAACCCTTGAAGCAAGTCCAGTAGCAAATTCCAGCAGCCCCAACAATATGGTTAAGGGAAAACTCAGTTTGATTGATGAATAATGGTATGGAGATTAATATTTTTGCAGATAATACTATTCTATATGGAGAGTACATGTCATGCCATTTTCGGTGATATGTGGAACATCACATAAATCCTCATGGTTAAAATGTTATGGCCTTGTGAAGTTGGAGAACCCTCATGAGTTATCTAGAAGGTCAAAGAAGTCAAATTATTCTAGAAGCTCTTAGAATAAGTTGAATAGTTAAGTGGGTGAAACTAGGAGTTAATCATGGGTTAAGTTGTTGCAATAATAAAGCAATTAAAAATAATTTAGTTGCAACTAGAAGTGGAGAATTTACTATTTGTAGCAAAGTGGGTTGGAAGTGGACAAGTGCTTAGAAGTGGGTTAGCCCTAAAAGAAGAAAATTGGGTTAAGTTTGTTAAAAGGTAACCCCTTGAGGAAGCTACATGGAAGTATAAATAAGAGAGCAAGGCTCTCCTATTAGCACCTATTGAGCACATTGAATATATATTATTGTGTAAGTTTTATTGCAGGTACTCATTGTTACGAGGAAAATCTCTCTATGGCTAGGGGTAAACCACAACAGACATAAATGAATGCATAAATCAACTCTACTCTCAAGTATGCTATATAAACAAATATGCTAGCAAGACAAGATAAAAGGCCTACCTTATCCAGACATTCGATGAAGTCCACCATTGAGCACTTGACCCAAAGAAATATACCTACAACTAGTCTTCAACAACCAAGCAATGAAAACATATGGTGATAATATATGATGATAGCACATTCAATAGCATAATCCATCAACATTCATAACAAATATGCCCATGGAATAATAATTCAAATATTTGCAAGATATCAATTAGATGAGAAAATAATATCTCTATTAATATATAATCAACAAAAGTGAATAAGTTACAGACTTCAATGTCAGCATGGTTCGGAACCGAGAAACTAAGTTCCTCCAGCTGGGCCTCCACCACTTCAATCCTCCACCAAAGGAAATCTCATTTAAGAGAGACAATGAAGTTCTCAATCAGCAAGGGAAGAGCTTGGGTGCTGAATAATGTGTTTAGACTTAAAGGATAAAGGGATGCAAACTCAATGTGAAGTGAATAATTCCTCCAGAGTAACTTTTCTCTCAAAGTTGAATTCTTTCTCCTCTTTTCCATAGCTCGGAATTGGCCCATTTATATCCTTCAAGTGGAACTAAAGGGCTGAGTCAGAACATTTATAGTATATGGAATGCCAAGGATCATTGATCTCGTGACGTGACATGGAAACTCGACACCATTTTTCAATTTTGGGCACATTTCCCGATGTACACGGGCTGTAGTGGTGCAACTTGTGTATACACATGTTGTATAGTAGGCAAGGTGCGTATATGTGGAAAACTTGTATTTTTAGCTCCAGGATTTGCAAAAAGGGATTACAAGTGTGCACGGGGAAATGGAAAAAGGCCTTCTGTGCAAGATTGCATGGGGTGAGGAGAATCTTGCTATAACAGATGCCCCCTAATGTGTGAGGTCAGAGGAGTATCTACGATGGCCGATGTACATTATAAAAAACCCAGAGGTGGAGTAATGGGGCCCCAACTGGAAGAACTAGTTGCTGATTATAATCTGTACTGACTTTGCATACATGGATGCCAATTTGAATTACACTGCAGATCCATGTGAAAATATACCAAACAACTGTTCGTGACCATGTATAGGAAAATAAAAAATGTGGTTACATGCCAAAGGCTATCATAGTCATGAACAAGGCCTAGTAGAACCAGTCTCAAAATCAAGCTAAAGATATCTTTATACAATGGACTACAATCTGATCTCCCATGATCATTGAAGTCATATAGGTACTGGTCCAATGAAAAGGTAGAAACAACTCATGAAAGCTATGGCTACAAGCTGATGTCTTCAAGTCTTCTACACAATCCGTTTAAGGTGCATGTCCACATCGTGTGAATAAAGGAGTTGAGGTCGAACACAATGAGACTTTGTTTGATTACCGGTCATTGAGGTATACCGTTAACAAATGCGAGACAACCTACCGATGATGAAAGTAGGTATCAAGGCACTGAGTACATTCTTACAAGTGTGAATAAAGGAGTCTGGGTCGAACACTTGAAGAATCCATTGATCGTGAGACATTGATGTATACCCAACTGTCGATGGTGGGAGAACCTGCCACTAATGACTGCAAGCCTCTAGTTACTCATAGGACTCTAGGTCTCGTTTCCAGAATAGATGAGCTGAAGTCGATGGAAGGAGACCCATTGAAAGGAGAGCATTAAGGCATCTCTCATCATTCAGCATGAGGTACAAAGCAGGAGTTTGATGATTTGGAGGAAATCGGACGAAGAACATGTTCATGAACCAATGACCTTGTGCATCTTTTGCGTGTGCCAAGTGCAAGAGGTACAGGAAAAAGACCCTATGAATAACAACCAATGAGGAAAAAAACTGACAAAGGGGATGAAACCACCAATAAGGATAATGGCATCTAAGACACTGAACGAATCCCAATGTGTTAATAGATGTCTTTTCGTTGAACACAAGGGAACCCCCCCAGTCAATGATTAATGATGAAATGTCAATTGCTGGGTTCAAGGTTACCTACCAATGAGGAAAGTAGGACCAGGGTGTGTAATAGGACTACAAATCCATGTGATTCTGAGACAAACTAAGGGTATGACCGACATGCAAAGTCAAGAGTTTTGAGGAATGGTCGACACAGGTTGATAGACATCCTTTGAACAAGAGCATGAGACATATGGAAGACTCTAGCAACATAGACTCAATG
>SNQJ01S0007545.1:167896-196929 GCA_010110895.2 Picea sitchensis
GTAATCCACAGAGATATCATAATACAAACTTTGCAGTCCTTTGTCATGTTTATTATTTGTATGATCATTTATATGCTGTAAACCTTTGATCCTACACACACATTAACATCGTTTCCTAGACTAGCCAAGTCAGGAACATTACATAGCTAGTTACAACCACCTTTCCTTACCCCGTCCAACCGCCTTGACGTATAAGTAGAATGCTGGAACCACTGTCACACTATCACTGTGAGATATACTGCTGTAAACTTGTACCAATCAACCTGTACCATGCATCAACCATGCATCAACCTGTACCTCAACTTGTAATCAAACCGTACCATAAACAATTGCATCAACCATGCACCAACTTGTACCTCAACATGTAATCAACCTGTACCATAAATAAGTGCATCAACCATGCACCAACCTATACCTCAACCTGTACCATGAACAAATGCATCAACCATGCACTAAACCTGCATGAATAACCTGTCACAACAACCTATCCAAACAACCTATCACGACAGCCTGTCTCATCAATCTTATCAACCAAATCAGATATACTCACCAAGATCAATCACCAAGACAACTCTCAAAGATGTGCATCAACCAAGCATAACACAAAAACTCATAATCATCACTAAGATCAATATGTGCTTCTAATAATATATCAATACAAGTATGCTACATCATCCATAAACCATGTGTCAACAATACTACTAACAAGTTCCTCCAACCATGTACCAAGTATGTACCAATCATGTATCAACTCCTCATCAACTATGACTCATCAAGATGTACCAACATCATCAACTATACACCTCATGTATGTGCAAACTCATCAACTACTTGTCTCAACCATGTACCCAACATATACCTCAACCAAAATCCCTCATCAATTTCATCATCCAAATCTGATTTGTAGCTTTTTAATAGACCTGGTGTATATGATCACATACCTACAAACCTTCCTTAACTTTAACAACAAGAGACTAACATTTTCATCAAACTTTACTTTAGTGTCACATGACTAATTTTGGATTAGTTAACAACCCTAACTTGAAATAATCATAACTATGTACTTATAATGATAAATATCTAAAAATGGTACACAACGTTCTTCAGTTTCTTTTATGCAATTCCTCCAGAGTTCACTACTTGGAACCTCTCAGAAAGGGAGTTATAGAAAAAATGCCATACCTTGTTGAATTCTGGCTTATTCTAGAGAGTGAAATTGTAGAGCATGCCCCGCACAGAATATTTGTTGTATGGATCAGAAAATTGTACACAAAATACCACAGAATGTACTCTAACCAACACATTTGGTCTTATTGAATTTGGATATGTTATGAAGAATTTATGACATTTTCCCCTGAAACACCTGTTTTAGACTAGTTTCAGGACTAGCCACAAACCCTATTTTCCACGGAGTGTAACTCCAAAAATACAACGACCCACAAGATGAAATTTGTACCACAACTACTTTGATATTTTTCCTCAATTTCCTCCCAATTTCATATTCTGGATCATTCTAGAAAAAAAAGTTATTGTGAAAATGGTGAGATGACCTGTAAATAACATACCTTAGAAAGCATCATCAAAAGAATTTATCCTCCCTTGAATTTCGGCCTTCTTTACTTCACTTTCCCTCTGAAATTTGGCTTAGGTATCCTTTGGTTACCTTAGTCACATGTAGATATTCAATATGATCAAGTGTAATTAGAATGAGAGAGCCTTGCCTCTTATTTATACTCTCTAAGTAGCTTCCTGAGAAACATCTTCTAGGCCACTTTGTCCACATAGTCACCTATGTCCAACTTTGCCCAATTTTCCACTTGTCCATGTATCCAATAGCCACTTGACCACTTAACCCATTTTCCTCATTTTAGGGTTTACCTTCTTATAACCACTTTCCATAATTAGAAAGTTCTCCATTTACTTTATTATTTAAATAATCCTCCTTGACTTTGTCACTTCACTTTATTATTTAAATAATCCTCTTTGATTTTGTCACTTCACTTTATTATTTAAATAATCCTCTTTGACTTTGTCACTTCAATTTATTATTTAAATAATCCTCTTTGACTTTGTAACTTCACTTATTTAAATAATTTATCCTTTGCAAGCACTTTGACTTCTTTGACCTTTTGGGGTTTCAAGCCAATCATATGAGGGTCCTTCAACTTCGTAAGTCCATAACTCTCAAACCGTGAGGGGTTATGTGACGTTCCACATACCACCGGAATTGGCATGACATGTACTATCCATCTAGAATAGTCTTACCTGAAAATATATTAAAACTCATACCATTATACATCAAACAAACTTGGGTCCATTACCTAAACCTTTACTCTACCAGACTTTCTTCAAGGGTTGACATCAATGACAACCAACCCAATTAATCAACAATCCGAAACTATGTAAAGTGGGTAAAAACTGCTATAAATAGTAACAAAAACGAAATTTTACTATGTCATTTGACTTTTTTACCCAAATAGTGAATTTTGGACCAAATTACCTCTGATCTTCAACTGGTGATTGCGGGAGCATAGAGTGACGGAATTAGCGACTGTCTGGACTAGGTAATTCCTCTTCCCCTCCTCTTCCTTTCTAGTGGATTACATTTTGTATTTAGGTTTCAAATTTTAAGTTATTTAAGGTGAAAATTAGAGATTTAGGTGTACATGGGCTACCATTCATCGGGTCGCATATACGAGTGGTTATACACGGCTGTGTAAAAGAAAGACACCGTATACTTAGCCATATACGAGACTGTGAATGCTGTAGCCCGCGTATATGTCTGTAAACAAAGTTTTTGATGGTTGCTAACTCAAAAATTGATGTTTCTTTAGCAGGATGGTGCTAGAATGGAGGGAAAGGGAACATGAAGAGGTAGATGGTGTTGTGGAAAGAGATTTGGAGGCCCAAATGGCCTTGAAAAGGTGCAAGTTGTACAAGTTTTGGGCACTCAAATGGATGAGGGCCCAAATGAGGTTGCTACAGTTTCTCGTGGATTAATGGGATCCAGATAGTGAGAGCTTCAACGTTGTACAAGTTTTGGGCACTCAAATGGATGAGGGCCCAAGTGAGGTTGCTACAGTTTCTCATGGATTAATGGGTTCCACACAGTGAGAGCTTCAACCTTTATGGGCAACCATTAAGGATTGAAGTCAAGGATATATATTTCTTGATGGGGTTGTTGCGTCGGGGTGAGGTGGTGAACCTGAAAGCCTGGGGGGATGGGAGTGGTATGAAGATAGAAGAGTACATAGACATTCATTGTATAGTAGGGACCGAGAAGGTTGAGAGTCAACTCCCCATCCGAGTGATAAACAATCTGAGCCCCAAGATTGTTGTCCTCGTTTTGACCCGGATCACAGGATTGAATTCGTTGGACCAAGCATCGAGGCTGCTTATGTTCTACTCCATAGAGTGTTTGAGACCCACAGTGTATTATTGGTGCACCTCTCTACTAGCTAATATGAAGAGCCAATTGACATAATGAAAACAGGGTGACAAGAGGAATTTTGGGTTTGCATCCATCTTGTGTAGATTTTTATTTGAGCGGGTTCTAGGTTTGGGACCTAGAGTTGAGATCATTCCTTGAGGACCTCACGATCCAGCCATGGCACGATGGACCAAGGTGATGAGACGATAGGGGGGAGGTAGGGTGCCCACACTCTATAACGATGATTTCTTTTACTTGTGGAGACAATAGGTCATTTCTCTGGATGACTACCCCTATGTAGGGATAGACTTCAGAGGGGACCCTGACATGCCATTGCCACCATGGAATGCCTATGGGGACATAGGTATGTCAAAGTTTTTAAATATTTCATTTTTTGTATTTTTGTATAGTAAAACAAAAATATTTTTGGATGATGTTTAAGTACTAACTAGACACGTGTGTGACACAGACGTAGGTCCGTGATGATCAGACAGGCTTCCATGACATCGTCAAAGGCATCGGGGAGATGAGGCGATGAGAGGAGAAGCATAGAGAGTCCTTCAAAATGTACATGAAAACCTGTCTCGTTTGACACATAGGATTCCGATGGTTTAGGTAGAGGATCTGCTGGAGACCATGCAACGACAGGTGGTTTGCATGCCCAGAGCTTGGGTGCGACTCTTTCGGCATCTCACAAACAACGTAGTTTGTTGTCATGACACACATCTTGCGCCAAAGGCGTAGATCTCATGGATTTTGTATTATCGGCTGTATATGTGTATTGAGGGTGTTGGCCCCAACTTTGTACTATAAACATCATATTTTTTTTGAAATATATATAAAACATCGTTCTTTGGCTTTACTTATATTACAATGTGTACATTGATGAGAATGTTTTCTTTGCTTTAGTTATGTGACAAATGCTAATCTAAAATGAAATTAGCATAAGCATTAGATACATAATTAGAACTCCTACGTATGTAATAAAATCAAACCGTCGTTCTAAAAGGCGTACCCGAAGGAATCGTCGAAGTAATGTAGGGTTGCGCAGATGGTAACTACCGTTCAACTGACATACTAATAACTGGGAATCCAGGCGAACCTCCAAAGAGCGAATAACATGTGAAATGACATCGTGCAAAAGTTCTATAACGACACTATATTCAACCACATTATTCATGGATGGCCCTATGCATACACCACCTGAAGACACTAGTAGACCCTCAGGTGAGTAAACCACCCAATCGACGGAAGCCAAGTTCCGTCTATGATGACTGGCTTTGTCTGCGAATCCTAAGTAGACCGAAGACTCCATTGACATCTGCCAACCAAGGGAAAACTCGATAAGTAAGCCGAAGACAAAAAATAAAGGGATAAGATATATACACTAAATTACATTAGTATACAAAGAGTTACGCCCAAGCTTGGGGCTCAAGCGTTATATCTTTTCAAGTAGATCCCATTCCTGGGCTCGGCCAACATGTTCCCTTCATAATCTTCTAATTCATAGGCTCCTTTTTCTAAGACATGTCGCACGATATAGGGACCGTGCCACATGGGTTTGAACTTGCCTGCCCCCAATGGTTCTTTGGCTTGATCATATAAAAGGACCAATTCACCCTCAATGTACAACCGAGGATAGACAGATCTATTGTATTGGACTTTGACACATCTTTATTTTTCTTCTATAGCCATAGAGGCGTCTCGATGCTACTCATCAAGGCTCTCTAGGTGTACGAGGGATCACTTGAGATCGAAAGTTTCAGGGAGAAGTGCGACTGCCAATCTATGAGAAGGGATTTCACATTCAATAGGTGATATCTAATCCACACCATGTACTAACTGGAAAGGAGAAAATCCGGTGGCAGTAATGACCGAGGTTCGGTATGCCCAGAGTGCGGGATATATCATAATATGCCAGGTAGATTTGTTTTGGCTGATACTTTTTTGGAAAATGGTCTTGAGAGACTTGTTGACGACCTCTACCTGTCCATTTTCCTGGGGGTAGTAAGGGGAAGAATGACCATGCTTAAACCCCAGCTTGGATGCTATCACTTCCATCATTTGATTCTAAAAGTGACTTCCAAGATCAATGACAATCTCACTCGGGATTATGAACCTGACGATAATTTGATTGAAAAAGAAGAAGGCGACAATCTTCCCGTAGGATTTAAATATAGGCATGGCTTTGACCCACTTAGTAAAGTAGTCTATGACCATGATAATGTGATGATGCCCCCCCAACAAAAGTTGGGTTGCAATCCACAAAGTCCACTCCCCACTTGGTGAAGGGACCAACGATAATGACTGAATGGAGAGGCGCTGGATGAAAGCACATTTTTTGAGTGAACACCTGGAAACGATGACACTTATAAACCACTTCAACGCAATATTTAAAGATAGACGACCAAAAATAACTGGCTAACAAAATTTTCTGGGTTGTCGCAAGACCGGATAGATGACCACCACAAGCCCCACTGTGGTGATCGTTTAGAACTGACTTGGATTCTTCATGAGTTAAAAAACAATGCAGGATATTGTCTATTCCTCGATGATACAGAGTGTCGCCGACGATAATGTAATTCTTGGCTTGGTATCGTACACGCCGTCGGTCATCTCGCAAGAGATGCTGAGGGAACTTCAAAGTTTGGAGATAGAGAAAAATGTCTCCATACTAGGGGTCAGACGACGAGACAAGAAAAATGTGTTCATCCACAAAAGAATTGACATGAATAACATCCTCGTCTAATCATGGGAAGTCGGATATCAACTCTGTAAAGACTAGTGATTTCTTAGATTTCGCAAAAGCGAAATCGACATCAAATTCTTGTAAAATGACAATCCATTTATTGTATTTTCCCCCTATGATACACCTGGTAAGGAAGTATTGAAATGGATTTACATCGACAACCACAATAGTTTTTCAAAGCAATATGTAATGGTGTAATCCTTGGACTGCGTGAACAACAACTAAAGCTATCTTTTCAACGTGAGAATATTTTAGCTCAGGACCGACTAAGTTTCAACTAAGATAGTAGAGGACGTGCTAGTGGACCTCATCATCCTCCTGAACCAAAACCATACCAATCGTCTCTTCGAACGTGGCGACATAAATAAAGTAATCCCTACTGTAGTTCAGAGACTTCAGTAGAGGTGTCGATACCAAGTATTTCTTCAAAGCATCGAAGGATTCCTGGGCCCGCTCATCCCAGTTAAAAGGGGTGTCCTTCTTCAAAAGACGCATGGAACCCTTAGTAATATTGGCATATTTTACTATAAATCGACGTAAAAAGTTATCTTTCCCCTGTAAACCTTGAAGTTGTCAAATAGTGTGCGGGGGAGGCAATCAAAGTATTGCCTCAACCTTTAATGGATCTACCATGATCCCGGTCTCAGAGACTAAAAATCCTAGAAGATGTCCAGACCTAATGCAAAAGATGCATTTAAGAGGGTTCAACTGGATTCTATAATGACAACATCTTTCGAAAACTAGCCGAAGGTGCTTAGGGTGATCCACTCTCTTATGGGAGTGAGCAGTAAGATTGTCAAGATAAGCTTCGACTATATGCTTAAGATCATGGAATGCGAAGGTCATAGCACGTTGGAAGGTTGTTCAGACATTTGTAAGGCCGCAAGGAATCTTTTGGTATGTGAAAATACCCCAAGGACAAATAAATGCCATCTTATGTTGATCCTCAGGTTTAATTTGAATTTAGTTATACCCTGAAAACTCGTCCATGAAAGAAAAAACTTTGCTTTCTGCACACTCGTCGAGAATCTGATCGATGAAAGGTGTCGGGAAGTTGTATTTAGGACAGACTTTGTTCAAGTCACGGAATTCCATGCATACATGAATGTTTCCTTGCTTCTTATTCACAGGAACGAGATTTGATACCCATTCAGTCAAGGGAACCAGGTAGATAAATCCATCATTAAGCAGTTTCTCTACCTCTGCCTTAATAGCAGGGGCATTATGGGGATTCACATCTCTAAGACGTTGTCGAACAAGCTTAGCATCCAGGTAATTTTTAATCTCGTTCTCGACAATTTAAGGGTTGATTCCTGACATCTCTTCATACGAACAAGAAAATACATCTCGAAATTCCTTGAACAACTCGATGTAGATCCAAATTTCTTTTGGTGAACAATCCACACCGATGTGTACATTTTCAATCTTTCCAGGGGTACAAGAGATATCGATCGTGATGGTAGGAGATATGCTCACCATATTTCCTTCGGCGTAAATGTTGTGTGTATCAAGTGGAACTATGACATGATCGACTATCTTGCTCAGAGTAGATCAAAAGTCATCTTGTTTGATTCTAGCAATCTATGGGAGAAAATAAGAGTGATGATGCATATCATCCTAAGGTTTGTCAAAACCATTCATTGCCTTGATGATAACTTCATTCAAGGGAAAAGTCTCATTGAGGAAGTCACGTGAACAAGAAGATGAAGTGGCCCACATGGGCTTAAGAACATGATCCTCCTCATCCGTCTGTGAGGTAATAAGATAGGGATCAATGGAAGAGTCAAGAAAAACTTGATATGCTATCTCCGCTGTCGATAGTGGCATGGCCATTCCAGCATGCGATTGACCTTCACAAGATGTAGTTGAGGAAGGTAGGGTCCAAGGATCATTAAAATAGGAAGTGCAGAAAGGAATGAACCTCTCTTACGAAATGAGCCTACTGGACATGGCATAAACATGGTGAATCGGTGCCATGAAGTCGAAGTTACCCATTAGGGATGAATATATTACAACACTGATATTATCAGTTGCCGAATGAGAATTGTTGACCACAGGGATTGACGGTCCAACAAATGCACTGGGGCTAGCGTACGCAAAGGATAACTTGTCGACCGTCACAATCTTCCCATTGTGAGGGAAACAAAGAGTGCGGAAGATGGACGATACGATGACAGTAATAGCATAATTCCAATTGTGTCCTAGTAACAAGTTATAATCGAGGGGCACATCAACCACCTCAACATCCACCTCTACCGTCTTCCCACCTTACTGGACCAGAAAGGTAGGAAGAATACTGTGAGGGGAGAAAGAACGAATGTCAAAAGCAGTCAACATGGTCGGAGATTGAGAGAGAGTTAGAGAGCCAAGAGCTTTCCAACAGATTAGGGACATCACACATGTTGCAACACCTTCATCAACAACCACATGCTTGATGGTATACTTCGAGTAACCCACGTGGATTTGGAATGCCACATGGTAAGGCAAGAGAGGCTTCACATCTGTGACGTCAAACTTGATAACTTTCGAGCCACTGGGGTCTAGAGCTCCTAACGCAGATAACAAGGAATTCCTCTATGAGGGACACATCTAGAGCACCTCCATAGCCGACCTCACACAAGGGGTTTGACCCAGGTCCTCAATAATAGAGTAATTATGGGTGGCTCTAGCATTTGGATTGTGGGTAGAGTGTTTGAGTACTCCTTTCAGAATACGAGGCAGTGGCTCTGGTTTTTCGATCTGTAAGGGCGTCTCTAAAGGAGGAGGAGATTCTAGACCAGGTATAGTTTGTGGAGAACTGTAATTGCGAGACCAGGTGGCTACATTAACTTGAGAATTGACCATATTGATGCACAAATGGTCACCGTCTTGCACCTGTGGGTTTTGACTTCCATTGACCACATTTTTGACATTTGAGGAGCTTGAGGCCATGTGTTGGTTATGTGGAAAATTATTGGTGAACACAACGAGTGATAGAGATAAGATCCTCGCAACTTCCGCAAGTTTGGGGCATAAATGAGTAAGATGATCGTCTATACAAAGATTACAAGGAAATTTCACTTTATGCCTTTCTTTCTTGCCCTCACCAACATTATTATTCATCCTCTCATTATTACTATTGTCCTTCGGTTCATTATTATTCTTCCCACCCTTACAACTATTATTACGTCCTTTCCTCTTATTCCCGCCTAGTTGCTGGTTACCATTTGGGCCGGTCGAAAATTGAACGGAATGTACATCCACCGATTGAGTGGGATTGGAAGACACACACGAAGCTGGCCCTCCTACAGACTGGTTTAGAGACAACTCTTTCAAATGGCTTGTCACCGAGTCTATGGATTTCATATTGGCGGAGCCTAAAATTCCATCGGCACGCAGTCTGGGATTTTGTCTAGGGTCATAGTTTGACCTCAGTGCATTTGGAAGAATCTCGTATAACATCCCAGATTGAGCGTATGTAAGATCTAACTGCTGGGCTTTAAAGATTGCTTCTTCCTCAGATGTAACCCTGGATGTAGAAACATCCTTCGAAATAGGAAGCTGTAAGGACTTCAGGAACCATTCTAACAGTAAGTCCAAGGGTATGCAGGTCTTGATCAACCTCTTTCATCTACGCCACTCCTGGATGTGATCTGAGATATGAGTGGCTTTGTTCTGGCATAAGGTCGACATAAGTTCTAGGCCAACATCGTAATGAACCGATAATTGGAAGTGGTTAAGGAAGACTAGCACCATCTGACTAAAGGTCCCGTATGCCCCCCTAGGTAGCTCGATATACCATTTCGCGAAAACCCCTATGAGGGTGCGTTGAAATAATCTTAACCGAATGGAATCATTATTAAGGGAATTCTAAGAGCACCATAAGTGAAATGTGGTGGCGTGATCACCAGGGTCCTCACCATTCTTGCCTTCGAATTTCAAAATATCTGAAGGAAGCTTGGTGGGAACGAGGGACCATGTAGGATCATGACACATAGGGTCATTCATCAACTTAGACAAGTCTGGCAAGTTGAGCGTGGCCAGAAAAGGGAGACATGGTTGCGACATCTGGCCCCAAGCTCATTGGAAAGATTGTGTTTGGGGAATCACAACCCATCCAAGGTTCTGGTAAGAACCATGGCCATGCCCAATATTGTAAGACCCTCCTCCAGGATGATTCATAAGAGGTTGGTTGGGGATCATTATAGTAGGAATATTCTGATGAGGGTTATAAAAACTGCCCCCAACTGGAGTGGCACTAGGTTGGGGGTTTCCCAAGGTGTGAAACTGACCTCCTCTGGTTATGAATCCGGAGGATAAAGGTGGATTCATCACACCAAACGTATTGGTCGGAATCGACACTAAGGAGGTGAGGGTAAAGGATGAAACTTCAACAGAAGCTTGTCCACCAGGTTGGTTACTCCACCTAGAAGAAACAGGACTAGACCCAAGGTTAAAAGAAGGAATGCCTCCCACAAAGGAGTCGTTTGAGGGATCTGAGAGCCACCAAACGAGAATGGAGTATAAGGAGGAGCTGTGCCCCCAAGTCCAATGCTAGCATTAGGGCTAACAGTTGGGATGGATTTTGAAAACTACGAAGTAAAATTTGGCATACCATAGGAAAAATTACTAGAGGCCATCAGGATGGACTGAACATTATAGCCCAGTGAGTGACTAAGAGACCCAAAATGGTTCGTGGCGATAGGTTGAGTATTCACTATAGGATGGGAAACAATGATGATAGGTGCCTCTAACACTACAACTATTGTGGTTGCAGGAGTCGAAGGGGTTCCATTAGCTATAGTAGGTATGGGAGTTGAAGGACTCCCAGTATCTTGATGACTCATTTCAATACTCATCCTTGTAGAATCACAAGTCTGATAAGTGGAGGTGTGTGTACCACGTTTAATAACTCTACGCCTTTTAGAAGGCAAAGACTCAAAATTCAGTGGTAAATGTAACAAGCGGCAAGACCGACGAGGAAGCTGGTTCGACTCCACGATGAATTAAGATTCAAGATATAAAAACAAATCCTAAGGCCAACTAGTAATCAAAGAGCACACCAAAAATAATCAAACGACCAATACGCACAAAAACAGGTTAAAGTGGCTGAAAGGGGCCTCCCTCCCTAAAGTAGGTATGCCTCACCCCAGAGGGGCCTGAGACTCCCTGCTAAATATCGAAGGTATCATAATTAGTTATAAGGTCCCTCATGGGATTAACAACCAGTTGGTCAGATCCCCCTTGAGAGGTAATCCTCCATAAAGGCTGTGTGATGTCCGACCTTTATCTGACCCAGGGTACCTGCAGAATAACCCTTTTAAGTAACCTATGTGGCACCTAATTCAAGCAACTAATAAACCACAATAAAACTGATGCAAAGGCGAATAGTAGTAAGTCAGGTCCACCGTATGGGCAGGTTAGCAAAGCTCGAAACCTTGAAAGCACCGCCTCTCATGGAGGTAAGGGCACTAGCAAGATCCCCATATATGAATAGATCCCCAAAAATATATTTGCCGCTAAGAAGGTATCGGGGGGATATCCCTTCAACTGACCTCACACGATCTCGTGCTTAACTCCAATGTAAGCGAAGCCTCCTGATATTATTGATTATACAATGGATTTCTCCACTCCCTTAGTCAGACACATATGTTGATTTAATAGCCTTGGAGAAGTTTACTCACAAAATCCTATTTCAAGGCACTAAATCCTAAGCGAGTTTGTGCACCCTAGAAAATAAAATTGTTACTAATCAATTTTAATGGCCTTTCTTACTCAAAAGGTGCGGTCGTGAAACTAGTGATGTTATGACTCAACAAGTAAAATAAATGAATATGAATACAATGCAAAGTTGTAACTTCAATTTCCATTAAATGATTTGCTTCCTAAAAATGCAATTTTCAATTCAATTATGCAATTCAAAATAAAAATGCAATCTTTCTTTACATGCACTAAGATAAATGACAAAGACTCAAGAGATCAAAATTCCAATCAATGTAAAATGCCTAATATTTTTGTATTTTCAATATAAGAAAAATGAAAATGCAAGGACTGAAAAACAACTTGATATATAAAGACTCTACTGTGTATAGACAGAGACAACTCAAGTGGGATATCAAGGAGAAAAACACCCAGACCAAGGTGCAAGGACAATCAAAATCAAAATATGATGAGAAAGGCACCGCCCAAAAGTTCAACCAAAGACAGGTTTCCTGTCATTCCACAAACACTTAGCAGTCACTATAGAGACCCAAGAAGACTCAACAATCATCAAAACCTAGCCAACAACCACCAAACTCAGCAATCAAGCAACAAAGGTTGATGTACGTGACCATTCAAGGGAAAAATGGATATGTACAAAGCTTGCAGAAGGACAACAAACATATGTACGTGTTTGTCAAGCAAAAACCCGCGTATATGTGTCAAAACACAACTAGGCTAAGGAGAAGGATGAAATACTCAGACCCAGAGTGAACATAAGCTGTCAAGCAATCATATGACAAGAAACTCAATATGAACGAGAGAAATCTAAGGAGAAAAACACTCCAAACCTCCAAAAAGAAGATTCAATCCCTAGTATGGTCGCCAATTCTATTATGAGGAAAATCTCTTTATGGATAGGGGTAAACCACAACAGACGGAAATGACTACATAAATCAACTCTACTCTCAAGTATGCTATATAAACAAATATGATAGAAAGACAATATGAAAGGCCTACCTTGTCCAGACGTTCGATGAAGTCCACCATTGAGCACTTGACCCAAAGCAATATACCTGCAACTAGTCCTCAACAACCAAGCAATGCAAGCATATGGTGATAATATATGATGTTAGCACATTCAATAGAATAATCCTTAAACATTCATCACAAAGATGCCCATGGAATAATAATTCAAATATTTGCAAGATATCAATTGGACGAGAAAATAATATTTCTATTAAGATATAATCAACAGAAGTGAATAAGTTACAGACTTTCGTGTCGGCACGGTTCGGAACCGAGAAACTAAGTTCCTTCCAGTTGGGCCTCCACCACTTCAATCCTCCACCAAAGGCAAGCTCATTTAAGAGAGACAATGAAGTTCTCAATCAGTAAGGGAAGATCTTGGGGGCTGAACAATGTGTTCAGACTTAAAGGATAAAGGGACGCAAACTCAATGTGAAGTGAATAATTTCTCCAGAGTAACTTTGCTCTCAAAGTTGAATTCTTTCTCCTCTTTTCCATAGCTCAGAATTGGTCCATTTATAGCATTCAAGTGGAACCGAGGGCTGAGTCGAAACGTTTCCAATATATGGAAGGCCAAGGATCATTGATCTCGTGACGTGACATGGAAACCTGACACCATTTTTCATTTTTGGGCACATTTCCTGATGTACATGGGCTGTAGTGGTGCACCCTGCGTATGCACATGCTGTATAGTAGGCAAGGTGTGTATATGTGGAAAAATTATATTTTTAGCTCTGGGATTTGCAAGAAGGGATTACAAGTCTACATAGGGAAATAGAAAAAGGCCTTCTGTGCAAGATTTCATGGGGTGAGGCAAATATTTCTATAACACTCATTGATACATCTGAAGTTGCGCATGTCTGAGGTAACACAAAGGGTTGACGGTGAAATTTTCAGAATTATAGAAAATACTAAAAAAATCTAGTTTTTGAGGTGTACGCAGGCTACAGTGGAACATACACTGTACATATGCAGGATGAAGAATAACATAGTGCATAAATATGCACGCTGAAGAAGGAACAATTTCATACAGTTGGGATAAGTCATGAAAATTTAGGAAGATGAAGATGTTAGGTCTCTAGAGTCTGAAAGCAAGATCCCATGAAGGTCCACAATGATCAAGTACAACAGATCTATCTATAGGTTCAAAAGGTATGTATTATTTCTATGTGTAGTTGGATATTGTTGTATACATGAGATATGGTCATGGGGGTTTGAGGGTTTTCCCTAGAGAGGTTGTTGGCTGCATGACACTTACTGTATAAGTCATATCTATAGAAATACAATGCTGGTATAATTAATATCTTTTCATTGGTACATATTTTTGGTGTTGAGGCATATCTTGTATTTCTTGGCATATGGTTAAGGGTTTTTGTGGTAAATGGTTGAGAGCTTGTATTTTTGAAGTGGTTGATGTATTGAGATATTGTATATCAGTAAGGGTTTGATGTCTAGTCCATGTGAGGGTTACTATACTTGTTCATGATTATAGATACTTGTATGGCACATGACTAGAGAGACATAGATGTACTTGGTTAAGGGATATGTATGAGGATGTATGCATAGTGCACAATTACAGTATGGACACAGTGACTTGTTGCAGGTTGATGTGACAGAGGCAACAAAAGGTCAGAGTTTTTCAGAAAAGAGAAAACCCTAGTTTTCAGAAGACTTAAGCATGTTGTAGTATAGATAGGTGGTGTACATACATAGGTTGCACTACATACATGTCACGTACATATGCTAGCTACAACATAGATAGGTAACATACTTGTTGGGTTTTTGTTGGTACATGAAGGTTACGTGTACAGGTTGATCACATGTCTTTGGTACAGGCTGGTTACAAGTTGTTGGCACATATTGATACATGTTTACAATGGTATATCTCACAGTGACAATGTGGCAGTGGTTTCATAATTTCATTTATATTTCAAGGCGAAAGGATGGGGCAAGGATAGGTGGTTGTAGCCACCTTTCGGTTGTAGTCAAAGAACATAGGGGGTTGTATCCTCCTTCTAGTTGTAGCCAAAAAATTGGGGAGTTGGAGCTTCCCTTAGGTTGTAGCTTGAAAATATAGGGGTTTGGAGCCTCCTTCCATTTGTAGCTGGAGAAAAAAGGAAGTTGGTACTTCCATTGAATGTAATTCTTAAAGACATATAAGAAAAAACATTCCATGGTTTTCTCCCGCATTGGGTTTCCATGTAAAAATACTGGTGCACTCTGCATGTGTATGATTTTTCATTGTTTATGGTTTATTTACTCTGCACTTATTGGATGATAACCTTATATTATTCATAAAGATAAATAACACTTACATACTGTGGTTAAAAGAATTAAAAATCTCTATTACTGATTCACCCCCCCTCTTAGTAATCCACCAATTGTTATCAGAGCCAGGTTCCTCCGGATATTAGTTTAACCACTGAAAGGTAGACCATGGAGAGAAACAATATGTATAAAAATGGAATACCATAGTTTGATGGGAAGAATATTCATTTTGGAGCAGAAGGATGAAAACATATGTACAGGCACAGGGATTTGAGGTTTGGCAATAAGTTGTAGATGGATATAAAGAACAAACAGTTCCACCAACAAATGAAAATGAAAGGAAACTTAGTCCAAATATTTCGAAAGCCACAAATGCACTTCTGAATGGTCTTTGTGATCCAGTATATGTCAAATTTATGCATTGCAGCTCCACTAAAGAGATTTGGGAAAAACTTAAGAATATTTATGAAGGAGATGAAAAAGTCAAGGAAACAAAGCTTCAAACTTTCAGAGGTCAATTTGAACAACTAAAGATGAAAGAAGATGAGAATATTACGACTTACTTCTTACGAGTTGATGAAACAATGAATGCAATCATAGGGTTGGGAGAAGACGTTGATGAATCTATAATTGTTCAAAAGGTACTAAGATATCTTCTAATGAGATTTGATCCTAATATCTCAACACTAGAAGAAAGAGCAGATCTAGACTCAATAAGCATGGATGAACTACATGATATCTTCACAGCCTATGAAATGAGAACTGAACAGGAAAATCTAGGTATAAAAGAAGCACCATTCAAAGTATCCAAGAAGTAAAAGAAAAAGGGAAAGCTAAAAGAAAAAGAAGATAACAACAACAATGACATCTAGGAAGACAATGAAGAAGTAGCCAACTTTGTTAGAAGACCGAAAAAGGGAACCAACGACAGATATAGAGGTAAGCTTCCATTGATTTGTTTTAATTGTGATGGTATTGGCCATTTTGATAACAAAATGTCTTAACAAAAAAAAGAAAAGAAATGAAGAAGACTATTCAAATAGAAAACAAACATATAAAGGCAAAAGAACAAAAAATAAAGTCTTCAAGAAAATTTTATGCACCAAAGAAGACGACTCCTCATCAGACAGAGATGAAGTTAGTGAAAGTGAGACATAAAGAGTTCTATTCATGGCAATATAAAAATATGATAAGGAGGACACAAAATAAGAATATGAAGAGGCAAAAGTTGACTATAGAGAAGAATTCTTGAGTTCCATAGATATTATAAAAAGGGAAAAGAAGAAAAACAAATCACTATAGGTAGAACTAAAAAGAAAAGAGGAAACACAAAATTCCAACTCTGAATAATTGCAGCAGATGATCTCAAATCTAAAAATTCAAGTTGAAGAAGAAAAACGAATCGAAGAAGCACTTAAATAACAGTTGGAAGAAAATGACATAATCATTGGAAATTTAGAAGCAAAGATTGTTACATTGAGAAATGACCTTCAACAAAAAAAAATGTAGAACAACTCAAAGGTTTTTGATAATATTATCAATAGTCAAAGGCCACATCATGACAAGTCTGGGCTAGGATACAATCAGGAAGAAAGAGGCTGAAGCTCCAAAAATACAGATCAAGAAACACAACCAAGAAGATATGTAGAGACAATTAGAGGAGACAATAAGTTTTACAATGAAGATCACATGGACACTCCTCTACCTAGAAGATTTAGTTTTCAGAATCAATGACAGTCATAAACAAGCAGGCCTCAGGAAGAAGAAGGATTAAAAAGAGTAAATTCTTTCATAATATCCTCAACTCCTAAGTATCAAACTATATTTTTTGGTTTATGTTATGCATATAATAATTTTGGAAATAAAGCTATAAATTGCAGAGCTAATAGAAGGAACAAAAACAACTTTGAAAGTCATGCAAAAAATGGTTATCCAAGAAGGTCTAGTGAAACAATGAGAAGAAGCTACAAAAATTTTGAATCATTGATAACTAAAGCGGAATGCTACAAGTGCAACAACTTTGGACACATGGCCAAATATTGTAGAATGACGGTCCCTCCTAGAGAATCACAAAAGAATAACAATAGTCATAGACAAGAACCTTAGCAGAGAATATGGATAAGAAAGCATAATCAATTTAACAATGAAGAATGCACACTCATTCTACAAGTTAAACACAAGAAACATGGTTGGTATGTTGACAATGGCTTCTCAAAGAACATGACAGGTGATGAAGACAAGTTTCTTATGTTGAGAAAGGAAAGAGATAGATTAGTCTCCTTTGGAAATGATGACTCAACTAAAATCATTGAAAGGGAAGAGTCAGAATTGGAAACAAGAATAACAAGGCATAAAATGTTCTGCTTGTGGAAGATATGCAATATAATCTTCTAAGTGTAAGTAAAATGTGTGACCAAGGTCACAAAATTATGTTTGATTCACAGAAGTGCGAGATAAGAAAAGCAGGATCAAGCAAATTGATTGCAACAACTGCAAGAACTTCAAGCAACATATATGTATTAAGTAAAATTGGAAATGAAAAGTGTTGTCTAGGAAAGGAAGATGAATTTTGGATATGGGATAGAAGGATGGTTCACATAAAATTCGATAACCTTGTCAAATTCATAAAAAAGGAAGGAGTCAGAGAAATTCCCCATATCACGAAGCTAACTATCACATTGTGCAAGCATTGTCAACAAGGAAAGAAAACAAAGACTAGATTCAAATTAAAGGAATACTCGACAACAAGACCACTGGAAATTGTGCATACCGATCCAGTTGGACCAACTAGAAAAAAGGGTTTAAAAGGTGAGAAATACTTTATGTTATTGGTGGATGATTATACAAGAATGCCTGCAACTTGTTTTCTCAAGAAGAAATCAAAAGAATTTGAAAACTTCAGGGTATACAAGGAAATGGTTGAAAATGAAATGGATTAAAAAATCAAATATTTGATATCGAAGAATGGAGGAGAGTTTACTTCAAAGGAATTTATGGATTTCTGCAGCAAGCATGGAATAAAAAATAAATTCTCCGTTGCTAGGACACCTCAACAGAATGGAGTTGTTGAAAGAAAGAACAAGACAATATAGGAAATGGATCGAACAATGTTAATGGATTCTAAGTTGACATATATTTTTTTGACACATGCAGTGCATACAAAAATTCACATTCAAAACATAGTAATGCTCAGAAACAACAATGATAACACTCCCAACGAGCTATGGAAAGGAAGACTAGCAAATGTGAAAAACTTCAAAGTTTTTGGAAGCAAATGCTACATCAAAAGAGAAGATGGCAGAATGGGAAAGTTTGATTCTCGTGTGGACAAGCATGCTTGTTGGTTACTCAAGTACAAGGAAATCATACACGTGTTACAATATAAGTCTCAACAAAGTTGTGGAAAGCATCAATGTAACGGTTGATGAGACAGGGGGACAAAAATTGAAGGAAGAAGAAAATGAGTCAGCGGAACATGTTTATGAAGAAGAAGCAAAGGATGAAGAAACAATAGAAGGGGAGGATGAAGAAGGTCATACATAAGTAGAAGAGAAAGTACAATGAGCACCTTCAAAGAAACCTAGAAAACAAATATAGAAGAATCATCCTTCAGATCAGATTATAGAGAACAAAGATGCAGGAATTTGTTAAGCCCTAAATAATGGCTCATTACCCCTTAATTGGGGCTTATTACATTAGTACTGTTATTTTATTTATGTTGGCTTGAGTCAATTAGTTTTAATTGTACCTCCTAGTCTCCTATATATACCAAGGAGACATTTTCATTTGGAATCATCTTGTACTTGAACATTTATGTGGTGTATAAGGAGGTTGTTGGATCATGTTGTCATTGATGCCAATGATTTGATTGATTGATGTCAAGTGATTAATTGATCTCAAAAGATTGATTTATTGATGATTGATGTAATGTAATATGTATTGTCCTTGATGAGAATGCATAGATGAAGATGGATCAATGAGTTGTCATTGATACATGATGAAGATGGATCGATGTGGTTTCATTGGTATATGATGCATTGTTGGAAAAATGTATGTGGTTTCATTGGTATATGATGCATTGTTGGAAAATGTATAGATGACTCATTATTGTCTTATCATTATTGATAAGGGCACAAATGGATGAACTCCAAAGTTGTCCCCTTATGGTGAAAGCTCCTCACGAAGACGCTTTCTACATTGAGTTATCCTAGAAGAATTGTTGGATGACCCATGCTTGTATATGGAATAATGAGATGAAGATCAATGAAGTTACCAGAACTATCCTATATGGACAGTGCTTGTCATACCATTTCCGATAGTATGTGGTGGCATGTCACATTCCCATGGTTTGAGAGTTATGGTCTGACAAAGTTGAGACTCTCATATGTTGGCTTGAAGTCCAAAAGGTCAAAGAAGTCAAAGTGATTGAAAACAAGAAATCACTATTTAAATGATAAATTAAAGCGACAAAGTCAAGGTGGATTTTCATTTAAATAATAAAGAGAAGTGAAAAATCAAGAAATGATAAAGTAAGGCGAAAAATCAAGAAGAAACATTTAAAATGATAAAGTATTGAGAACTTTCTATTTATGGAAAGTGGTTAAACCTAAACAAGGAAAATAGGTTAAGTAACATAGAAATGTGCTATGAATCTGCAGGGGATGAAAGTATAAATAAGATGAACAATGGTCTCTTTGCAAAAATATCCTTTCTTTGTGGGATCAATGGAGAGATTCTTGTGAGAATATCTTTTGAGGTATTCATGGAGAAACGTCTTGTGAGAGCTTTGGGAGCATCTATGGTGTGGATATATTGAGCATGTGTTGAATATATATTTTGAGAGAGAGGAGATCGGGAGGATCTCATGGATGCATTGAAGTTTTGCAAGTCTGAGATCATGACTACAAAATTCTCAGAATAACAGAAAAACCCTATTTTCCTGTATGAACGTCTAGTGTATAAGCGATGCGAGTCAAGCCTATGTACAAGGTGTGTACAATATGTGGGTTGTATGTGTATAGGGAGCATACATGTTGATAAAATCATGGAGATTTTTTTGTTTGAGTTGGTGCCAAGCTTTTGGATGATGAGGCAGTTTCCATATCTTCTTTCTATGGGCTTAGATATTCCACTGATACACTAGTATGATTACATTATTTTTTTTATGAATACTATTGTTTGATTTGATGGGAATGATTAGGGAATTCTTGGTATGGCTACAGGATGCAGTCTATGTTATACCTAACTTATTAGGGTCAAGAGATATGATGGATGAGAGCATTGATTAAGAGGTGATTATGGAGGCTGAGACCATGTCCTGATCTGACTGCACTGAGATTCCCACATAATTTTGTCTTATTGGCATTTGTCCAATGGTCTAATGATCTGTTATTATTGATGGATAAACATTGAGAGACATTTGACTGAGATATTGGCACTGAGAAGGTTGTTTTATTAACCATTGAATGAGAATTTTGAAGTTGTTCTCACACCCCATCTCACCCCCTGCAAGTGTGGTAGGTGTGTCCAACAATTGGCCAGAACAAGCTCTCTCACCACAAGTTTTCTCCAACAAGCTTGAAGGAGATCCAGCAGACACACAAATGGATGATGAAATAATAATACTTTATGAGGAAAACTATTATACTCAGAGAATAGATATGATATTACATTTAAAGACAATAAGCAACTATTTGAAGTGCATTATTGGTGGATCACCCTCAAGACTAAGTCAAAGATTGTAGCTCAAAGAGAAGGAAAAAATAATGATGCATTGTCTCTCAATACCATTTTTTTAGTGGACTCTCAAGCCCTATCAAAGAAAGCATGAACAATGCACTTCCGCTAAGGATCTATGGATAAAGCTAGAGGAGACATATCAAATCAAGAAGGAGAAGAAAAACATTGAAGACAACTCCATCAAGACACAAGAAGGTAAAGAATTCCAAAAACTCTTTGGTTGCATTATTTCTAAAAAGTGATGATGTTGGCAAAAGCAGACCTTGAAGACATTTCAAATGAAGTAAAGATTCATGTGATGATGTTGGAAAAGGGAAGATCCCAAGACATTTCAAATGAAGGGAAAATAATCATGTGGACGCATGTTGACAAAAGGGAATATATTGAACACATTTCAATGAAGGTAAAGAATTCACACAACCCCTTGATTGAAATAATTCAAAATGTGATGATGTTGAATTCTCTACAAAGTGAAGAAGAAAATCTAGAAGTAGCTTGGATAAAATCAATTGATTTATTATTGTCCCATGGAAGAAGTAGAGGAAAACTATTGGAGCTTAAAAGAAAAAGTTGAAAGAGGTCTATATGAATATAGCAATGACCATTATATAGACTATAATATCTTTAAAATAACACTAAAAAGTTTCTCAAGAGTCCAAGGCAATATTATTGAAGTTAAAATAAATGTCGAAAGAACTAGAAGAAAGTAGAGAGACTCAATTAGAAGAAGGATGAGATATCACAAGACCAAATAATAAAAAGAAGATATGAAGGTAGATGACAAGATTAGAATTTTTGAAACTATTATTCATCTCAAAACCCAAATTGAAGCCAAAAGGGTAGAATTGTTAGAATATGAATGAATGTGCTCTATTTTACCATTGACAATATCACTATTGTCACCCAACCATATGTAATGTTAATTCCCTCCTCCAAGCACTTTAACCTTGACAGAGAATCAATCTCGAAGCAAACCCTAGGCTAGATAGCGCCAAATAAAGGGTAACACACCTTTCCCCAAGGATAATGCACCAATAAGAGCCGAATGATAGTCCAAACCCTAACCAAGAGATAGTCCAAACCCTAACCAAGAGATAGTCCAAGCTAAACGGATTTTCTAGTCAGTAAATAACTACAATGGAAACTCTCTCCAAACTTCTGTATAAATGGGGCATTGTAGTGTACAAGTGTCATTCTAATTCGAGATTGCCCTAATGAAGACCTGGCCTCCTCAGATTTATAGTAATCACAATGCCCGGTCGACTTCTCATTCGGTATCATTCTGCTCAAGATTATTATTTCTGGCCTACTTTTCTCTTGGAGGCTAATAACCTAATACACAAGTTATCTCCTTGACGGCTACGTCTCTAGGGTTATTATCCAACTCATTAGGTTTCTTCTTCGGCTCCTTAAGATTCTATTCTTGTCAAGCCACACGCGGAGGTAAATACCCCGCGAATCCACCATAATATCAACACTCCCTCCCAGATAGGGAGGTATTAATAAACCAATTGTATTGAGCACAAACATACCTGATTCAATTCCAGAGCATCAACATCATAGTTGTATGACTCATCTCATGACTCAAGGATCGGCGAGCACCATCATCACTACACCGTATCATCTCTTGAACCATAATTTCCACCGATAACGGGGACATGATGCTCACCCAAAGAGTGCGACATGATGAGCCATTCTTCTAATCTAGAAGAATAAATGTCTCCAACCATTTTCTGGTCTGGGAATTGCTCATCGATCATCCATCTATCGATAATCATCAACAATCATGATACCAAGGAAATCGTAACAATATCATTCAATAGAACACAACAATGTCCATCCATAGCTATTATTAATAACTACAATCCGTAGGTACACTCATCACACCAAGTAGCACATGTGTACTTGATCAAACAAGGAACATCCACCACAATAGTATACATCTAATCGCTCCAGTCATATAGTCTTCATAAAAACTATCCGATATCAAACATGCACGTAAAACAATGTTATGATATAAACTGAATTTATCTAGGCCATTCTTCTACTCACATCCGTGACATCTGAAAGACCATTCTAAAGTCAAACATCAATGATGATATTTGGACTATTCTTCTGCCAAGGAAGAATAATCCATTCCTCGATTTTAATGAAACCGTATCCATTCCTTCCAACACTAAAAGTGTAACCCTGGAGAGGATGAGTCTACCTCTAAGGAATGTCTATCATCGGGATTGTTGAACCCGACCATTCCCTCACTCCTAGGCCATTCCTCCAAGACTAAACAAAGTGCAACCTGAGAGAATGAATCACTTAAAGGAATGATTGTCCGCATCTATTTCCAAAGGAAATGACTGGCTCCAATTCAACCCTCCAAAACAAACCATTCCCCCATGTTAACCATAATGGAAATCAATCGGTTCCATGAGAGTGAGCTAATCTTCTTTGAGTAACCCTCAAGAAGAGAGTCTTCCCTAGACTACCTTCCATGTTAACCACAATGGGAAGTCTTTGTCTATGGTACATCATCAACTGACCATTTTCCCAACTAGGGAAAAATGTCCGGTCCATTAGAAATCTCAACCACTTTCCAAACAGGAAAGAATCTTCATCCTGACCATTTTTGAACTGAAAATGATCGCCCATCAATCAATAATACATCATGCTCCCTCCCAACCCGAGTCATATCTTCCTTTTCAATAAGGAATTCATCTCCACGAGCTCCGTCTTGAGTACACAAACTCTTTCACCTTGAACAAAAGCCACCAAAATGTCCGCTATCTTCTTATCTGTGGAGTTATGTATTGGAGAGATCATTTTTCTCCTTTCTGGACTTTATCGCGAATAATGTAATGCTTGATTTCAAATGTACTCACCGAACACCGGTTTTCGAAGAAGGCTTCATGTAGCTATGTTCAATAAAATATATCATTGTTGCAACCGGAACATATCCATGTGGCACTTCTTTGTCAATACGAGATCTGATCTTATGAGTAATCATCTTGATACAATATCTCATTATAGGAATTCTTCACCATGCTCACCGGTGCAATCGGAGGTTCTCCAACTGCTATCTTCTTCTATCCGCATACAAGGGTCTCTTTGGTATGCCTCAAAGTCTTGAAAATGCTCTTCATACGCTCTTTTGTCTGCTAATTGCTCGAGAATGTTGTTTGCATTCATCCGATGTAGAAATCCAACCAATGGATATTGCAGAAGATATAATGGTTCATGTAGATGTATGTCTGGTTACTAGAACAATATATCATTATAGTCTTCTCCTTCCATCTGGTAGAACCTCTAGTTTTCGATCTTGCAATGCTTGCATATATACATCAAGTTATTCAATACAACTTTCAGTTCCTCTGCTTTGATTTCTTTTATTGAGTTCATTTCAGGTTGGTGATCTTGTGATTATTAATACAGTGTTCGGGTTGTTCGGGCTTTTCTTCTTGGAATCTTCATGTTCTTCCGATGTTTTTCTTTAGCTCTGGGTCCATGGAGTTTCAAGTGATTCCATGCCCCAAAGATTTCACTTCTTCCTTTCATTATAGATCAATGGATGTGGATGAACCTGGGATACTTAAGGCTTCTTCAAAGGAGACTTCTTCCTCCTCGAGGTCGAATCGAACAATGCATCTCTTTCATGGTCGCTACCATGGATATATACATCATCATCTTCCACGGATCATAGGATTAGCTCCCCTCCTAACCCTCGCCATGTATGAGTGCATGTTTTTCTTTGGAAAATATATACTTGACTCTCCATCTAGGAGAGTCCACACTCACAGCATCCCTATTGCCTTCTGCAAGGTGTTACAAATATTTTCCAATTTCCTCTTGATTGCTAACTTTATGTCTTTGCTTTTCTAAGTCTCTTCATGATTGGATTCTCGACTGTTTATCTTGTAATATATTACACATGATTTGTTTGATGTATTTCATCCCTTCATGTGTGTGTTATCCGACTTGTATAATGGTAACAATCCTTATCTTGTTGTTCTCCTTCCATAAGTATAGTTCTTCTTTTGGAACATATTATCTTCTATGATAGATATACAAGATATGTATAGAGTCTATGCAACAAGATATGTACAAGTAAAAAAGTATTGTTACCTTCAAGAAGAAGCCCTTTCATCCCTACTCTTCTTGTGGGGTTCTTTTCTTCAAGAATCGATTCTTCGTGTCTCTCCTTCCTTTCTTTAGCTCTGACAATGATTCTTGTAGTGACCATACTTTCTCGACAGCTTGAAGCATTGTATTTCAACATCTTTTTTCTTGATTTGGCTTTTTCCTTGAACCAAACTTCCTTTGTTCCCAAGTTCTTGAATCTCACTGAAGGTTTGATCATCATACTTCCTTTGGGGTTTCCCTTTTGCACTCATCCTCAGATTCTTCTTGAGCACAACAAGTCCAAAGTTCTTCAAATGTAGGATACCTCTTTCTTGTGTTCATGTTATGGAAAATGCAACCCATGTCTTGGGAAGAACATTGAGTACTATGTTTACCAATTCCTTCTCTGAAATGATTCATCCAATAACTAGAAGTTGATCTTATTAACCGAGATCCCTCACAAAGTATGATGTTATCATCATCATTCATCTTCATGTCAAATGCATCCATTCTTTAGACTCTTTATTTGTCCAATGTTTCTGACCGAGAGGAGTTTGGAAAGAAGATCATACATCTTCTTTGATGAGTCAAGATGGGAGATGTAGGTATCAAGTAGTATTTTATAGAGTCCACGCGATACTTCCCGCGCATTGATGTCACCGGGCTCAACTTCCATAACTGCAATGTTTTACAGTTCCTTCTCTTTTCCTTCTTCAAACTCCTCGGTTCCAACATCTTTCCTTTCACTCTATATCCACCACTTTATTCTCGCAAGGATGAGGTCAATCCCTGCCTTCCATGCTAGGAAGCTCGCTTAACATTTTTTGACTTCAGAGTAAGCCCGCCTCTTTGACTTGGTCAACCCTAGATTCTACCAAAAACTCAAACTTTGGATGTCTGCCTTCGTCGAGAGTACCAAAGAGATGCGCGAAGAAACGATTCATCCGTAAACAGGGTCAATCCCTTCACCTCTATGTTCTCAACGTAGAGGATTAGGTTTCTCGCAGAATCGCGACTCAAGCTAGTAATCCTAGAGGTAGTGCTATGGGGACTGCTCCTGCTAGAAACCCTCTAGCGATAATTCTTCAACGAGCTTAATATCCTTACCACTATGTTTCCTTCTAGTGGTTAGACTGAATGAAGTTGGAGTGGGCCCATAACTCAAGCTGGGAATAAGGAATGTGGTCATTTTACCATTGGTACAATATCACTATTGTCACCCAAACTATATCGGGCTACCCTCCAATCTTAACCTTGGATGTAAAATCAGTCCTGGCAAACCCTAGGCTAGATAGCCAAATAGTGCACCTTTCCCCAAGGATAGTGCACTAAACAACAGCTCGTCATATAGTCCAAACCATAATCATGAGATAGTCCAAGCCAAAACGTTATTTGCTAGCTGCAGTAGCTGCATTGGCATAACTCTCCTCCAAACTTGCGCACAAAACTGGGCACTGCAGTGCGAAAAAGTGTTGCTCTGCAATTCTGAGACTGCCTGCTAGAATGAAGACTAGCCTCCTGTATTTATAGTAATTATGGCTAACTGCCTGGGTCGACTTGTCATTTTGGGTATCTATCTGTTCAATATATATTATTTCTTCTAGCCGAATTCTTCTCTTGGAGGCTAATAACCTAATACAAGTTATCTTCTTGAGCTGACATGTCTTCTAGGGTTATTATCCAACTCATTAGGGTTTCTTCTTGCTTCTCGAAATATTTTATTCTCATCAGGTTTACACGTGGAGGTAAATACCTCCTGCAACTACCATAATATCAACAAGAATAACATTTGAAGAATCAAATTAATGAAAAGGAAGACTCATGTCATAAGTTAGAAGCTGAAATTGTTGACCTTAGAAAGAAGGTAGAGAAGTCAAACAAATTCTTGAATAACTCAAGAATTTTGGATGAGATATTGGAAAGTCAAAGATCACCATGTGATAAATCAGGTCTTGGATATAAAGGCGAAGATACACATGCTGAAGCAAGAACCTCAAAGAAGCATGAGGTAAGTCCATCAAAGAAGGAGGAAAATGTTGCAAAGAAACCATCTACAAAAGGCAAAGAAAATTTCAAAAGAACAAAGCAAAGAAGACATCAAGAAGCTATCTTTGGGACACCAAAGCAAAGGTATGCAAGTATTTTTCATGGGCATAGTTATTCATGTAATGAATATGATCACAAAGATTTTGAATGTAGATCTTATTAAAGGAGATATAATGGAAGATTCTATAACACCATAAGGTGTTGGAGATGTGATCAAGTAGGACACATTGCTGTTCACTGTAATTCCATGAGATGCTACACCTGTAATGGATTTGGCCACAAATCCCAGGAGTGCTGAAACACAAGAAGAAAGTCCATGATGAGGACTTCAAATATCATGACTAGAAGAAGGAATGAAGTAAGGAATGGAGACATATTTAAAAAGATGGATGCTCAGAGCTCAAATTCTAAGGAGCAAGGACATCTACATAAGTGGGTGAAGAAGAAAGAGCAGCCAGAACAGAATGAAAGACTGAAGGGAAGTTCAAAAGTGTCATATACTAAGGCATACGTGGGTGATACTGGTGACAGTTGCGTACATACACAGGATGACCTTGTATAGGTCATGTACATACGTGAGCTGTTTGTGCAACATGCTGCATATATGTGGTGAAGCCTAAAGAAAAGGGCTATGCACAGGGATTGCAGTTTGATGTGATGGTATAACTCTGTGATGTAGGGAATTCCATGGTTTATTGTAGGTTCTGACACTGTTTGCTGCAGGTTTTCATGATTCTATATTGGATTATGTAAGGTGATGATGTAAAATAAAAATCTTGGGTGCATGGCACTAACCCATGAGTATGGATTGATGCATTTTCTGTTGAAGAACAATGGTGGTTATGACAGTGAAGTTATGACACCTTCGTTATGTGATATATCTTGATGATGTATTGGAAGCTTACTAGTTGGAAATCTTGATGCATTAATTTAGCATATGGATGGGCTACACATTGGGACATGTTGTTGGTGAGTTGATGAGGTGATCATGTTGTACATCATTGATGATTCATAGCTTGATCTATAATTGATACATGTTTGGAACACTCATAGATGGCATATGCTTGATGATACTACACCATTGGTACTACTTGATTAGCACAACAATTGGCATTTGTTTGAGATACATGATTGTGGCACTTGGTTCATGATGGAGACATATCATGAGTGATATGATACATTGTTTGGCATGTTGGTAGATGCACATGGTTGGCATATTGGTAGATGCACATGTTGGCATGTTGATAGAGGCATATGATTGATACATTCCATGGATGCTATCTTTGGCACATTGCATGATGTTGATGAGCATGGTTGATGTACATAGGTGTTGTGCACGATGAGCACAATTTTGTGTATAGGATGTACTTGGTTGATATTTTTCTCATGATTCTTTATTTCATTGTTGACATATCCTTTGCTTCATGATTCTTGGTATGGCATGAGTTTGATGCATGAACAAGTCCAAGGATCATTATATGGTAGCACATTGTTCATCTTGCAGAGAATATAGGGGAGACATACCCATAGGGGGAGTCATTCTTCTTCCCATGATTCTAGGAGGAGATATTTATCAGATGCATACCTAGAAAAGAGCCCTATATTTGAAGAAAGAGCACATAAGCATAATTCCAGGGGGAGCAATGGTCACAGGGGGAGTATGCTCGATGTATCTTCAACATTACATCAGAGTGATATCCCTTGTTTAAAAGGGGAGAGATTATTCAGAGGAATATCAAAGGCACTCAGACAGTGGGAGCATCCCCAAGAAAAGTTCAAGCAGGGGGAGCAACCCTAAGAGGAGAATGGCCCCTTGCCATTGATTTCAAAGGGGGAGAGATAATCACATTGATGTGATTGATGATTATTGATTGGAAGAGATATTCAGATTGACTATTGATGTAGAGCATGCCTTATCTACATGTTGACATCAATAATTAGTAATTGGTGTTGACATCAATGTTGGTATTGCCATCAATG
>SNQJ01S0007545.1:200579-218624 GCA_010110895.2 Picea sitchensis
CTATGGATACCACCCTCCTTCCATCACTTATTCTCTAAAAGAAAAATCTAAGGTTCAAGCAGTGGAATATCACATCAAGCATCAACAACAAGTTCTCCAAATCTTAAAGGACAACTTGACCATGGCACAAAATTGCATGAAACAACAAGCATATCAACATCGTAGTTAAAGAAGTTTTGAAGTAGGGGATTGAGTGTTTTTAAGACTACAACCATACAAATAGATGTCCCTTAAGCAAGTCAAGAAGGATAATAAATTATCACCAAAGTACTATGGCCCTTATAAGGTGTTACAAAAGATTGGTACTATGGCATACAAATTGGAGTTGCATGCATCTTCACGAGTAAACCCAGTTTTCCATGTTTCATGCTTAAAGAAGGTTATAGGTGACAAGATCCCAATTCAAACTATATTTCCAGAACTGGACAAGGAAGGAAAAATCATATTGGATCCTGAATCCATCACTGACACAAGAATTCACCAGCTGAGGAATATATCCATTTCAGAGTATCTCGTTAAATGGAGGAAACTATCGGTTGAAGATTCCACTTGGGAAGATGAGTCTTTTATACAGAAGCATCCATAGTTACTCAAGTGTTGCGGACAACACTTGTCTCAACGGGAGGGGCATGCAAATCCCTAAATAGTGGCTCATTACCCATTAACTGGGGCTTATTACATTAGTAATGTTATTTTATTTATGTCAGCTTGAGTCCATTAGTTGTAATTGTACCTCCTAGTCTCCTATATATACCAAGGAGACATTTTAATTTGGAATCATCTTGTACTTGAACATTTATGTGGTGTATAAGGAGGTTTCCCCCTCAAAGGGGCTTATTATATGAAATTATCTCTTTTTCAAGCCATTGAGTACTTATTCTGAGGTTTTTCTATGTTATATTGATATTTGGTTCTTAACAAAATTCAGACTAGAAGAAGAATTCATTCACAAGAAAAATTGCACCTAACACTCTTATCTTCGATTAACGAAACAGTTTTGAAGAAGACAGTAAGGATGAATTATGGAAAAAGGACATGAATGAAGAGTTGGATCAAATAGAGAAGAATGACACTTGGGAATTTGTTCCAAGACCAAGTTACAAGAATGTAATCGACACAAAGTGGGTCTTCAGAAATAAATTGAATGAATATGGACAGGTTACCAAGAACAAATATACATTAGTATGTAAAGTATACATACATGTTGAAGGTATCGACTTTGAAGAGATTTTTACCCCAATTTCCATAATGAAAGAAATCATATTGATCCTATCTTATGCATGCTGCAAGAATATTAAAGTGTATCAGATGGACGTGAAATAAACCTTTCTGAATGGGGAACTAGAAGAAGAAGTCTACATTGATAAATGAGAAGGATTTCAGTTGTCAGAGAATGAAGATTATGTTTGTAGGTTGAAGAAGGCCTTGTATGGTTTAAAACAGGCTCCTAGAGCATGGTATTCTAGATTGGACAAATATCTGCAACAAGAAGGGTTCAGAAAAGGAAATGTAGACAACAACCTCTACACCAAGGTAACTCAAGATAGTATTTTATTAATTGAAGTTTATGTTGATGATATTATTTTTGGAAATGATGATGACATGTTAAGCCAGAAATTTGCAAAGGATATGCAAAATGAATTTGAAATGTCATTACTTGGAGAACTATCCTTCTTTCTGGGTCTTAAAATATGTCGAAGCAAACAAGGCATTTTTATTTCTCAAATTAAGTATATCACATAAATGATAAAGAGGTTCAGAATGTAAGATTGCAAACCAATTAATACTCCTATGTAAACCAGTTGCAAGTTGAGTAAAGATGATGATTCAAAGTCTACAGACCATAGGTAGTACAGGTAAATGATTGGAAACTTATTTTATGTGACAACATCTAGACCAGATGTAATGTAGGCAGTTGGACATGTGGCACGATTTCAAGAAGCACCAAAGGAATCACATGTTCTAGTAGTGAAGAGGATTTTCAGATATCTCAAGGGTACATAAGAGTTTGGATTATGGTATCCAAAAGGAAAGGATCTATCTCTTATTTCTTATATAGATGTAGATAGGGCATGCTGCATTGATGACCGATGAAGAACCAATGGAGCAACGTTCTACTTGGGTGAGTGTTTGGTATCTTGGCTAAGAAAGAAAAAATCATCAATATCATTGTCTACAACCAAAGCATAGTATATTGCAACAACAACATGTTGTGCATAGGTTCTATGGTTGAAACAAACTTTGACAAATATATAGGTTGAGTATCATGAGCACACTCCAATATATTGTGATAATACAAGCACCGTCAGTATATCAAAGAATCAAGTGATGCAATCCAATATGAAGCACATTCCAATCAAGTATCACTTTCTAGAGGAACAAGTTGCAGATAAGAACATTAGAGTTGAATATGTGGAAACAAAAGAACATGTTGCAGATATCTTTAATAAACTGCTTCCAAGGGAATCCTTTGAGTATCTTCACTAGAGACTCAGAGTAATTTATACTCCAAAATGAATGGTTTTGAATGATTATCTTATATGTCTTAGATTTACACGAGGAAGCACCATAAAGAGGAAAATTCATGTTGGGGAAGAAGTTTCAGGAAGAGTTCAGTCAGGGGGAGCAACCCCAAGGACAATTCAGTTAGGGGGAGAAGCCCTAGACATGAAGTTACCTTTTCGATTGATGTCAAAGGGGGATAGAATCATTATATGCAAGATATAGGTTTAGATGCTTGGAGAGAGAGCACATAGGCATGTTTATAGGGGGATAAATTGTCACAGGGGGAGCATGAGAAATATGACTTTAGTGTTGCATCAGAGTGTTGCCATCAATTCCAAAGGGGGAGATTATTGATTAATTGGGTGGGTTTTCATTGATTTCAACTCTTGAAGAAAGTATGGTAGAAAATTTCGGTAGTCCCAATAGTATGGTTAAGGGACTTCAGTTTGATTGATGAATAATGGTATGGAGATTAATATTTTTGTAGGTAAGAATATTCTAGATGGATAGTACATGTAATTCCATTTCTAGTGATATGTGGAATGCCACATAACTCCTCATGGTTAAAGAGTTATGGCCTTGTGAAGTTGGAGAACCCTCATGAGTTATCTAGAAGGTCAAATAAGTCAAATTATTCTAGAAGATCGTAGAAGAAGTTGACTAGTCAAGTGGGTGAAACTAGGAGTTAATCATGGGTTAAGTTGTTGCAATAAGAAAATAATTAAAAATAATTTAGCTGCAACTAGAAGTGGAGAATTTACTATTTGTAGCAAAGTGGGTTAGAAGTGAACAAGTGGTTAGAAGTGGGTTAGCCCTAAAAGAAGGAAATTGGGTTAAGTTTGTTAAAAGGTAATCCCTTGAGGAAGCTACATGGAAGTATAAATAAGAGAGAAATGCTCTCCTATTATAACCTATTGAGCACATTGAATATATATTATTGTGTAAGGTTTATTGTAGGTACTCATTGATACACTTGAAGTTGCGCAAGTCTGAGGTAGCACGAAGGGTTGACGGTGAAAGTTTCAGAATTATAGAAAATACTAAAAAATCCTAGTTTTTGAGGTGTACGTGGGCTACAGTAGAATAGAGCACGTACATACGCAGGCTGAAGGAGAATAGAGTGCATACATACACATGCTGAAGAAGAAATAGTCGCGTACAGTTGGGATAAGTCATGAAAAATTGAGAAGATGAAGATGTTAGGTCTCTAGAGTCTGATATTCAAAAGGTACAACATATTTATCTACATGTTCAAAAGGTATGTATTATTTCTATCTGTAGTTGGATATTGTTGTATACATGAGATATGGTCATGGGATTTTGAGGATTTTCTCTAGAGAGGTTATTGGCTGCATGACACTTACTGTATAAGTCAGATCTATGGAAATACAATGTTGGTATAATTAATATTTTTTCATTGGTACATCTTGTTGGTGTTGAACCATATCTTGTATTTCTTGACATATGGTTAAAGGTTTTTGTGGTACATGGTTGAGAGATTGTATTGGGAAGTGGTTGATGTATTGAGAGATTGTATATCAGTAAGGGTTTGATGTCTAGTCCATGTGAGGGTTACTATACTTGTTCATGATTATACATACTTGTATGGCACATGACTAGAGAGACATATATGAACTTGGTTAAGGGATATGTATGAGGATGTATGCATAGTGCAGGGTTATAGTATGGAAACAGTGACATGTTGCAGGTTGATGTGACATAGGTAGCAAAGGGTCAGGGTTTTTTAGGAAAGAGAAAACCCCAGTTTTCAGAAGACATACACAGGCTGTAGTATAGATAGGTCGCGTACATATGCAGAATGCACTACATATAGGTCGCGTACATATGCTAGCTGTAACAAAGACATCACACATACCTATTAGGTTTTTGTTGGTACATGAAGGTTACATGTACAATTTGATCACATGTCTTTGGTACATGTTGGTTATAGTTTGTTGGCATATATTGATACATGTTTACAGTGGTATATCTCATAGTGACAGTGTGGTGGTGGTTTCATCATTTCATTTATATTTCAGGACGGTAGGATGGGGAAATGATAGGTGGTTGTAGCTACCTTTCAGTTGTAGCCAGAGAACATTGGGGGTTGTAGCCTCCTTTTGGTTGTATCCAAAGAATTAGGGAGTTAGAGCTTCCATCAGGTTGTAGCCTAAAAATATAGGCGGTCAGAGCCTCCTTCTAGCTGCAACTGGAGAACAAAGGAGGTTTATGCTTCCAATGAATGTAATTCTTAAAGACATATAAGAAAAATAATTCCATGGTTTTCTCTCGCATTGGGTTTCCACGTAAAAATATTGGAATACTATGCATGTGTATGATTGGTCATTGTTTATGGTTTATTTTCTCTACACTTATTGGATGATAATGTTATATTGATCATAAATATAAATAATACTTACATACTGTACTGTTTAAAAGGATTAAAAATATCTATTACTGATTCACCCCCTATCAATAATTCAATAATTGGTATCAGAGCCAAGTTCCTTCAGAAATCAGTTTAACCACCCAAAGGTAGATCACGGAGAGCAAAAATATGTATAAAAATGGAATACCATATTTTGATGGAAAAAACTATGCATTCTAGAGCAGAAGGATGAAAACATATGTAGAGGCACAAGGATTTGAGGTTTGGAAATCAATTGTAAATGGACATTAAGAACTAGCAGTTCCACCAACAAATGGCAATGGAAGGAAACTCAATATAACTAATTAAAAATCCACAAATGCACTTCTGAATGGTCTTTGCGATTTGGTATATGTCAAAGTTATGCATTGCATCTCTGCTAAAGAGATTTCGGAAAAACTTCAAAGTATTTATGAAGGAGATGCAAAAGTCAAGACAACAAAGAGTCAAACTTTAAGAGGTCAATTTGAACAACTAAAGATGAAGGAAGATGGGAATATTGCATCTTACTTCTTATGAGTTGATGAAACAATGAATGCAATCTTAGGATTGGGAGAAGAAGTTGATGAATATATAATTTTTCAAAAGGTACTAAGATCTCTTCCAATGAGATTTGATCCTAATATCTTAGCACTAGAAGAAAGATCAGATCTAGACTCAATAAGCATGGATGAACTACATGGAATATTCATAGCCTATGAAATGAGATCTGAACAGAAACATCTAGGTATAAAAGAAGCAACATTCAAAGAATCCAGGAAGTCAAATCAAAAGGGAAAGCTAAAAGAAAAATAAGTTATCAACAACAGTGACATATAAGAAGACGATGAAGAAGTAGCCAACTATGTCAGAAGACTGAAAAAGGGAGCCGACGATAGATATAGAGGTAAGATTCCATTGATTTGTTTTAATTGTGATGGTATTGGTCATTTTGATAACAAATGTCCTCAAAAGAAAACGAAAAGAAATGAATAAGATGATTCAAATAACAAACAAACATATAAAAGAAAAAGAACAAAAAAGAAAGTCTTCAAGAAATGTTTCTACACCAAAGAAGACGAATCCTCATGAGATGAAGATGAAGACAGTGAAAGTGAGATAGAAAGATTTGTATTCATGGAAATAAAAAACTTCGATAAAGAAGACACATAAGAAGAAAATGAAGAGACAAAATTTGACTACAGAGAATAATTGTTGAGTTCCATAGATATTATAAAAAGGGAAAAGAAGAAAAACAAATCACTACAGGTAGAACTAAAAAGAAAAGAGGAAACACAAAATTCCAAATCTGAAGAATTGGAGCAGATGATCTCGAATATAACAAAAACAACTTTGAAAGTCATGCACAAAATAGTTCTCCAAGAAGGCCTAGTGAAACACATAGAAGAAGCTACACCAAGTTTGAATCATTGAGAACTGAAGTGGAATGCTACAAGTGCAAGAAAATTTGGACACATGGCCAAAGATTGTAGAATGACAGTCCCTGCTAGAAAATCACAATAGAATAACAATAGTCAGAGACAAGAACCTCAACAAATAATATGGATAAGAAATCATAATCAATTTAACAATGAAGAATGCACACTTTCTCTACAAGCTAAACACAAGAAACGTGGTTGGTGTGATGACAGTTGTTACGAGGAAAATCTCTCTATGGATAGGGTGAACCACAACAGACGAAAATGACTGTAGAAATCAACTCTATCCCAGAAATATGCTATATAAACCAATGTGAAAGCGAGATAAGGAAGAGGCCTACCTCGTCCAGATGTTCGATGATGTCCACTGTTGATAACTTTGACCCAAAGCTATATACCTGCAACAAGTTCTCAAAAAACAATCAAAAAAAGCATATGGTAGAAATATAAAAGATTAGCACATTAGATAACATAATCCATCAATATACATAACAAATATGCCCATGGATAATAATTCATATATTTGCAAGATATTAATTGGAAGGGAAAAGAGTATTTCTATTAATAAATGATCAACATAAGTGAAAATATTACAGACTTCCATGTCGGCACGGTTCAGAACTGAGAAACCAAGTTCCTTCCATCTGGGCCTCCACCACTTCAATCCTCCACCAACGACAAGATCATATAAGGGAGACAATGAGGTTCTCCAACAATAAGGGAAGAGCTTGGGGGTTGAACACTATGTTCAGACTAAACGGACAAAGGGATGCATACTCAATGTGAAGTAAATAATTCCTCCAGAGTAACTTTGCTCTCAAAGTTGAATTCTCTCCCTTTCCATAGCTCAGAATTGGCTTCTTTATAGCCTTCAGAATGGAACTGAAGGGTCAAGTTAGAACGTTTCCAGTATATGGAAGTCCAAGGATTAGAGATCTCCTATCATGAAATGGAAACCCGACATTTAATTTCATTTTCTTCCATAAATCCCGATGTACACGGGCTATAGTGGAGAAGCCTGCGTATACGCTTGCTGTATAGGGTGCAAGATGCGTACAAGTGGAAAAATTTGTATTTTTGTCTCTGGATTATTTCAACAAGGAAGATAAGTTTGCATAGGGAAATGGAATAAGGCCCTCTATGCAAGATTGCATAAGGTGAGGAAAAAATTTCTATAACAGATGCCCCTAATGTGTGAGGTTAGTGTTATCAGGCTAATCGGTAGGTGCGGACACTAACATATCTCCCTAGATCCACCTAGATCTAGAACAAAACACACCAGAACATGACGCTTTCCTTAAGTTTTAAATATTGAATTTACTAACTAAAGAGGGATGAGTGACATACTGTTTAAATGTCGCTTCCTCTCGCCATCGCCATCCTAGCTTCGTTCCAACGCTCATACAATGATGAACCTGAAAAAGAACACAACCAACCAAAGTGATAGAAATAACATAAACTCAATATAAACCTATTTGTCAGAGCAGAATTAATACAATAAAAACACAACAAGCTTTATAGGAAAAGTCATATTCTTGTATCATGTCATCTTAGAAAGATTATATATGGCCCTTGATGTATTGGGTCCCTTCCAATTGTCCTTCGTTTCCTACACACTTTGACTCAAAGAATTCTGAGAGCAGATATCCGATGGCTACTCACAATCTATCTTGACAAAGCAAATCTCAAAACCACTCCAACAAAGATAATAATTACAAGCCAATCAAAGCTAACAAGATCAAGAACCAACAAAAGCTAACCAAGCTAACTTTCTCCATGAGATCTTCTCTCTTTTATAAGTTGAAGAGGGATAAGGTGAGGGAGGTTAGGATGATCCCACTTACTAAATCATGGCCAGTAAGATCCAAACCATTAGGATGCCACCTCACCATGGAGAGTTTCTCCTTCTAAGATTCGAGAAAGCGCTCATTTTTTCCCACATGTAAACATTCGCCTCTACTTGGTACAGCGTGAGCTGTTCACACCTAGCTATGATGGGCCTACGAATCGGGCATTCTTGCACCCTAATACATAGACAGCCTGTGAACTTCCCTTTTTGTAAGATTTTTACATAGGAAAATGTAACTTCTTTCTCGGGAAAAGTTCTTCTCCCTTCTCTCTTAGGGAACTTCGGTGCATTTCAAGAAGGGAAATATAGATAGGTTTACATCATTGTTAGCGGTCATAGGGATGATGAAAATAATGTATGTGTAATCTCCCCCCAAGTATGAGTTAAACCAGTGATAAATTTGAAATACTGTCAGTCAATGTGGGAATAAAGGAACGGTCGGTCGGAAGCCCTTAACAAACAAGGAGGCTAATACAATAATATATCATCACTAGGTAGGCATTCCCATGCCTCGAATACAAATGACTCAAAGCATAAATGGAGCATGTCACGAAGATCCATGTCAAGTAAAAGCCCAGTTCATGGCCACCCAGGCAACATGGGTCCATCTTTGATATGACTCAAAATCCCGAACCTTAGCCACCAAAAATACTACTGGTGTGGATCTATGTGTTAAAGATTCAAATTGAACATAGCCACCAGACATAAAACGTGGATCTATACAGCAATTTACCTTGAATATACTCCAGACACAGGATCTATCGAGAGAAAACATCCGAGGTTTTTCATCTCCACCACTCTATAGTCTGAATCTAATAACAATATGAATACATGCTGTCAAGTGAACGTTATGGTAGAAACCACTTGATTAGGTCATTGGTGTATCACAGTTAACAACAAGTGCGAGGAAATCACCATTAATGTCAATGACTCCCCAAAGGTACACTATAGTACAATCAGAATGTGAATAAATGGTGAGGGTTGAACCTTTCGATTGGGAGAATCTCGATCGGTCAATAATGAAAACCAACAGCCGAAAGCAAAGGAAACTACATTGATGCATGCAAGTTCAAAGGTACCAATTAGTTTCTAAGAAGTCTAATTCTGGATAATGGGTTGAAGTCGATGGAAAAAGACTCATCATGGGAGGATAATGTATCCGCTATCAATGACATGAAACAAGTAACAAGCGATGTAGGATCAGAGTAACAAGTTATTCAGGAATGACTCGGG
Source organism: Picea sitchensis (assembly GCA_010110895.2). NCBI lineage: Eukaryota > Viridiplantae > Streptophyta > Pinopsida > Pinales > Pinaceae > Picea > Picea sitchensis. The sequence goes on from SNQJ01S0007545.1 coordinate 210,013, forward strand.
GATGGCCAATGCAATAGAAGGCTTAAAGGCTGCAAAAATGGCCTTATTACTAGAAGGATTTTTTGGGTTGAATTTCTCTTTGAACTAATTGACGACACGACAACTGTCTTGGAAATCGTCAAAACAATGATCCCTGACCAATTTGTAATCTTATAGAGGTATGATGGGGAGACAAGTAGTTTCCCAACCCTAGACGAAGATGAGTGAAAAGGTGTGTCATGTTCAAAAGTGACTCTTTTATGGAATACAAGTTTAGACACAATTCTTTCCCAATTTTTCCCCCTGCATTTCGTACCTCTTTATTTTACACAAGCTTGAGGGGATATGCTTGAGTACAAGCTTATCCTTCAGACAAGTCCCTCGGTGTATGTTTACTTGAACCCTAGGAAGGAGTGAGTTCAGGTCCCACATTGTAGGCCTTCGATGTTTATTTAGTCAAGAAAGAAAACTCATGGGTTTTCATGTTATTTAGAGAGTCTGAAAAACACTTAAAAGCGAGGTCCCATATATGGAAGCCTTTCAATGTTGTTTTGAGTCCAAAGAAAAATCATGGGTTTTCATGTTTAGAGAGTCGAAAAACATACTTAAAGAGAACTCTCTAGTTCCTTTTTCACTTTAAAATAGTCGATGAATAGAAAAGATAAATTATAAGCCCTTGACGCTTTCTTCAAACCTTTATGAAAATAGCAAGATGCTCAACAATCTTTAGGTGTTTAGAGGTGAAAGGCCAAAGAGAGATCCGGGGGGTTTGCTTTTCATATAACTACGATTCAGAAAAAGTGATAAAAGTATATACTTGGTTACATTCTCATTGATTCACAAGCACGAGAAAGAACAAGAATGGCTTCGGTAACTTATTCTCATGTGACTACAGGCATGAGAGAGAACAAAGACTAAGGTCGGGCTTATTCTCATGTATTTATGAGCATGAGAAGAACAAAGACTAAGCTCGGTGGCTTATTCTCATGTATTCTACGAGCACTTAGAGAAAGAACAAAGACTAAGCTGAGAATTGTTTTTCATTTTTCATGGCTTTAACAAAACCAAATTATGCTTGGGATATATTTTAATTTTACACAAGATTAAATATAAACAAAATATGCTTGAACCTAGTTTCATTTTTACACAAGCTTGAACTAGAACTATGCTTGAGGTAAGTGGTTTCATTTTACACAAGCAGACCATAAACTATGCTTGGCTTCAATGCATGGTTGGTGCACTTAGCCCTAGCTTAGGGAACAAAGACTAAGCTCGGGGGCTCAAACCCGACATGAAGTCAGTGTAACAAATCCCCAAGCTTCGTTTCATCCAAGTACAAAGGAGAATGAAATGAAGCTATCTAGATGAAGGACTTGGTGAAATAGAGGAGAGAAGAAATATTTTCATTTTAAGTGACTTGACATAGAAACAAGAACTATACTCTTTCGTAACCTCTATTTCATTTTAATGAGGTTGCCTGGAGAGTATAAAAAGCCTTATCCTCGTTGGTTTCATTTTTAATGAGCTTAAAATTAGAAACTATGCTCAAAGACCTCTACTTCATTTACTTGAGGTTGTCTTAGAGATGCAAAACTATCCTCAAAACCTTTGTTTCATTTTTAACAAGCTTGATAGAGACAATGAATTGTGCTCATAGCTTATGTTTCATTTGTTGATGAGATTTCCAAAGAGAAGAGAATTGTGCTCGTGACTTTTGTTTGATCATGGATTCCAAGAGGACAAAGCTCGAATAGTGAAAGCACCATGTGAGGGGACAAAACTCGGTCATGGCTTCTAAGGGATCTTCAGAAAGAAGAAACACACTCTAGAAGGACATATGGCAGAATTATGACGGGGGAGTAAAGAGATCATGCTATAACAAACCTATGAAGAGATCACCATGTCAACTCTTGGATCTAATTCATCAGAAGTTGAAACCACCATAGGCGACAACGCCCACATAATTGACTGTGGTGGGGGTGATCTTGTCGCATAAGAACCATTTAGGGCAATCGATTCGGACCAATGGATGAAAGTTGATCAATAGTCACCATTCTTCCATGTTGAGGGAAAGATATCACCGCGAAAAAGAGTGAGCCTAATGGCTTTCATATGGCATAGACATAATCTAAGCCCAAGGAGTAAAGAAAAAATCCAAGTGGTCCTTGACTACCATGGCGTCAATGAAGGCAGTTTTCCCTCCCAAAGTTCACGGGGGCCCGGGAAGGGTCCCTAAGGTTGTTGGTTCTTACGGTAAAATCTAGCAGAGTGCAAGTGGAGGATAACCCAAGGCTTGCCAGGCAATAGAGGACAAAATACTAATAGGCGAACCTTCATCTATCAGCGTTTGAAGGGCGTCAGGAGCCACAAACACCGTATGTAATTTGGAAAGGAAGGGTGAGAGAGGGAAGGCGAGTCAGTTAGCACACCCAAATCAAAATGGATGGCCTCATAAATTGGAAGGGGTCCTATAGGACAAGGAGGAATACCCCTCGACCTGGAGATGCATCAGCGAGAGAAACATGGGTAGTATAGGGTTTAATCTCTAGTGGGAGAGTAGGATGTGGAGTGGAGAATCAGTCGACCACTTGGGTTTCATTCTCGAGGGAGATAATGGGGTCCTCTGGTGGAAGCGGATCGGTAGCTTTGGTTTCACTCTCTCGAGGGAGAGTGGGATTGACCGAAGATGGTATCGAGTCAACCATTGTGTCAAATATTTAGTTCAACTAAGGACCACGACCGGATTGATGACATGATCAATGGATTGGTGGTGAGGACCCGAATAATCATTCCATCAACTATTGGAGGTTGAGAGAAAGCTTATTGATGATTGGAAGTTGAGGTTACATGTGTGTGAAGGCGCAGGATCAAAGTGTCTTCTAGTAATTTAGAGGCTTTGTCCATATGAGGGAAAAGGTGATTTTTTTATGACTCCCTCTACATAACATATATGGGAAATTGACTCTACTTTTTTTCTTTCCAACGGTATCGTGACTGGTTGACGAGGGGTCATTGTCATGTTGTTCAGAGGCTAACAGCGTGGGTTGGCGAGGATGTGTAGACCATGCTTCTATAACCTGGATAGACCGGGGCATTCCTTAAGAGATGGCTACCCTTACAAAACCCTTGCAGGTTTTGTAAGGGTACTTGGGCTTACAGGTGTTTGGGTGATCTTGACATCCTCAACACTCTCCGGAGCGAAATGCTGATGGCAGTTTGTTTTACAACATGTTTGTGATGATTGGAGTGTGAATCACAGCTTAATTTTCTTCTTATTATTCTTCCTTTCTTCTTCTTCTTATTCCGAGTTACTAGGTTAGGAACTTTCACTCGATAAAGAAGATGAAGCGAGAGAGAAGCATCACTTACAAGGTGAAGAAGACCTTCTTGGTGAAGAAGGTGAAGGATCAACAGCAGGTTGATGTTCTTGGGGGGAAAATGCTTGATACCAAAGTGCTTATTTAATTGAGTTACAGTTGAAAACAACCATACCGGCAATCCAGTTGTTACTTGGAAGGCTCAAAGTAGCGTGTGAGGAGGACCAATGTTTCGTGAAGAGGGAAAAACAAAGGTTCCCTAGAAGCGGGGAGGTTCCTTCGTGGTCATTCACAGGCTGGCCATTAAATAAATCCAACCTAGAGTTTGCTAGGGAAAACAAATAGCACAGACTAAAAATCTGAGAAAACAAACAAATAAAACCTTCTCACAATGAGCACATTGGTTGGTGATGAAATCAATATGAGACAATGTAAGAGAAATTAGATTGGAAAAGTTGTGACCTGTAGACACCACAGGTGTAAGCTCCCACACATGTCGTGGGTATACCCATCCAAAAGGAGCGGTGATTTTGTGCTTGTCCGATTCAGTGCAAGTAGAGACTTTCCCCTCCACGGTTACCTTGTGTAAAGAACCTAGAGGGATAAGCCACTAAGGTTACCAATCACTCTAGTGATGCAGGAAGCTTGGGTCGACAGTCAGATCCATGTGCAAAGGCTGGGTATCTAGCCAGGAATCAACTTGAGCTTCCTCATCATTGTGGGTATACCTCTCAAAGCGACCCCCATAATACATGTAATCTGCAAGACCAACAGGTGAGTAACTCACGCACTGGTCAATCGACCTAAGTGGTGTGCCAATGTGTTAGAAGAGAACCCGAGGACAAAGAAATGTAATAAGTGGATTTAACCACTCCCTAACTGAGGATTCTATGTTTGTTTGCAACTTTGGAAGTTATCTTTCACACACCTTCCAAATCCCTACAACTAATCTAATGTAGGTTTGCTACTACGAGGAAAAGAAGATAAAAATGTCTAATCAATTTTATAGCTTTTTTATGGTTATTTGTTACTCAAAAGGAAAATGCGTGGACAATATGGTGTTTTTAGCCAGGCTTCGAAGGTATGCAAAGAGATATGAGGTATTTTCCATTTCGATAATGCTCTGAGGAATGGAGAGAAAACATTTATCATTCCCGGATACAATGTCCCAAAATCTTAAAACTCATCAATATCAATATTATCAAAAAAATGAGCAAAAAAGACTGTACAACAATGCCGCGATTCATGGCCCCAAACATGAGGAAAATTTTCATAATTTAAGATAAAAAATGCCAAAGAATCATGCAATTTCGCTGCGGAAATGCAAGGATGCCCCAATCTAATATAAGCGAATGATACTTTTGTTTCAGCAATTTCACTAAAAGCAATAATGAACTTAAAACAAAGAAATGACTAAAGTTTTCTTTTTAAAGCGAACTATTTGGAAGAAATCTCATCTTTCCTTAAACAGCTTCAAGAAACCTGCCTTTGTAATTGAAAGACACTTAAATAAAGAGACTAATCCTTCAAACCAAACAAGGAAAAGATGGATAAAAACAACTCAAATAATGTCAAGAGGTATGTGGATCAATATAGGCTCCCAAAAGGTTCAATCCGGTGAAGCTGGGCATCAAAAATGACAAGACCCAATCAATTTTTTGCAAACAAGTTTCTGTTGTGATTATATTCTGATTCAAGAGTGGAGTATTTTTGCAGGCTAGACATTGGTAGGGTGTAGAGAGTTCACCTTGAACCTAACAAGGGGTCTGAACATCAATGATTCATGAGTCCATAGAAGTGCTGAGTGCAGAATGTACGTAATCAAAGAAATTTTTGAGAAAAGGATAGGAATCTAGAGTGAAATTCTAGATCGATGCGGATGGATGTCCTGATTCGAGAGACCAAGCGAGCAATCAAACAGGGAAACTAGACTAACTAGGAAACAATCCATTCCCGATTAAGCCAATTTTGTTATGGACTAATGTTGAGTGCTTGAGGAACCCAACATATCTCCTAGATCCACCTAGATCTAGAACAAAACACACGAACTGATGCTTTCCCTTAAGTTTTAGATATTGAATTTTAACTAAAGAGGGATGAGTGACATCTTGTTAAATTTTGCTTCCCTCTACTTCATAGCCATCATAGCTCTGTTTCAATGCTCATATAATGATGATCTTGCAAAATAACATGACCAACCAAAGTGATAGAAATAACATAAACTCAATATAAACCCATGTGCATGTGATCAAGGAATCATACAATAAAACACAACAAACTTTATAGGAAAGAATCATGTGCGTATCATATTAAATGAAAGTGCAGCCATGGCCTTGATGTGCGTGGGTCCATTCCAACTATCCTTCATTCCCACACACTTTCACTCCAAAATTAGAGCATGGTCGATGGCTACTCACAATCTATCTTGACAAGAAATCTCAAAACCCTCCAACCAAGTAATTCCAAGCCAGCCAAAACTAACAAGCTCAAGAACCCCTTCTCCATGAGAGCTCCTCTCCTTTATAAGTTGAAGAGGATAGGGTGAGGAGGTTAGGATGATCCACTAAATCCTTGAGAGAAGTGAGTAAGATCCAAACCATTGAAATTCCACCTTACCTCACCATATGAGTTTCTCCTTCTAGAAGATTCAAGAAAATGCTCTAGTTTTTCCCGATGTAATCATTCTCGCACCCTAATTATAGTGAAACCTGTGAACTGTTAGCACCCTAGCTATGATTTATAGTGCAACCTGCGAACTGTTCGCACCCTAGCTATGATGCAGCCTGCGAGAATCAGGCATTCTCGCACCCTAATACATAGGCAGCCTGCGAAATTCCTTTTTTATAAGGTTTTTACACAGGAAAATGCAACTTCTTTTCTTAGGAAAAGTTCTTCTCCCTTCTCTCTTCAGGAACTCAGGCCACTGACCCCTCTGAAGGAAACTGATAGGTTTACATCATTAACGGTCATAGGGATGATGAAAATAATGTGTAACAGTTAGAGGAGTATCTGCGATGGCCGAAATACATTATAGATAAACCAGAAGTGGAGTGGTAGGGGACCAACTGGACGAACACGTTGCTCATTACATTATGCACTAACTTTGCATACATGGATTCCAAAAATACACTGCAGATCCATGTGAAAATATACCAAACAAGTGTCCGTGGCCATGAATAGGAAAATACAAATACAATTACATGCCAATAGCTGTCATAGTCCTAAACAAGGCCCAATAGAACCAGTCTCAAAACCAATATGAAGATATATGTATACCATAGAGTAAAATCTGATCTTCCATGATCACTGAAGTCATATAGGTACTGGTCCAATGAAAGGGACGCAACAACTCAGGAAAGTTGCGGCCACATAGTGATGTCTTCAAATCTTCTACACAATCTGCCAAAGGTTCAAGTCTACATCATGTGAATAAAGGTGTTGAGGTTGAACATAATGAGACATCATTTGATTACCGGTCATTGATGTATACCGTTAACAAACACGAGACAACCTGTCGATAATGAAAGTAGGTATCAAGGCACTGAGTATGTTACACATTATTTTTGTCATCCCTATGACTGTTAATGATGTAAACCTATATGTTTCCTTCAGAGGGGTCAGTGGCCTGAGTTCCTGAAGAAAGAAGGGAGAAGAACTTTTCCTGAGAAAAGAAGTTGCATTCTCCTTTGTAAAAACCCTATTAAAGAGGACGTTCGCAGGTTGCTATATAGCTAGGGTGAAAAAATGCCTTATTTTCGTAGGCTGAACCATAGCTAGGTCACGAAGTGTTCATAGGTTGCTATATAGGCAGGGTGAAAGAATTCTCATACGTGGGAAAAACAAGCATCTTCTCGATGCTTCTAGAAGGATAAACTTCCATGGTGAGGTGGCATCCGAATGGTTTGGATCTTACTTGCTTTCATGATTTAGTGGGATCATCCTAACCTCCTCACCTTATCCTTTTCAATTTATAAAAGGAGAGGAGATCTCATGGAGAAGGTTATCTTTTGAGCTTTTGTTTTTTGGATTAGCTTGGATTGGATTGAGTTTTGGAGATTGTTAGCTTGGCTAGATGAGCCATTTTGTCAAGATAGATTGTGAATATTATCAGATCTATGCTCTCAGAATTCTCAAAGTGGAAGTGTGTGGGGATCGAAGGACAATTGGAAGGGACCTTATGACATCAAGGCCACAGTTGTAATCTCTCTTTCACATTTACTATGATACAATAATATAATTCTTTCCTATAAAGCTTGTTGTGTTTTATTGTATGATTCCTTGATCACATACATAGGTTTATATTGAGTTTATGCTATTACTATCACTTTGGTTGGTTGCATTCTTTTGCAAGATCATCATTGTATGAGTGTTGGAATGGATCTAGGATGGCAATGGCAAGAGGAAGAAACATTTAAAAGGTATGTCACCTATCCCTCTTTAGTTAGTAAATTCAATATTTAAAACTTAAGGAAAGCATCATGTTCTGGTGTGTTTTGTTCTAGATCCAGGTGGAGATATTAGTTAGTGTCCACACCTACAGATTTATCCAATAACAGAGTACATTCTTACAAGTGTGAATAAAGGAGTCGGTGTAGAACACCTGAAGAATCCATTGATCAGGAGACATTGATATATTCCCAATTGTCGATGGCGTGAGAGATTTCCACTGATGACTGCAAGCCTCAAGGTACTCATAAGAATCTAGGTCCTGTTTCCAGAATAAATGGGCTGAACTTGATGGAAAGAGACTCGCTGAAAGGACAACATTAAGGAATATCTCATCAGTCAGCACGAGGTACAAAACATGATCTTCATGATTTGGTGGAAATCAGACGAAGAACATGTTCACAAACCAATGACTCTGTGTGTCTTTCGCATGTGACAAGTGCAAGTGATACATGAAAAAGACCCTCTGAATAGAAACCAATGATGAAAAATATTGACAAAGGCAAGGAAACCACCAATAAGGCTAATGGCATCCATGACACTACATGAATCCCAATGTGTGAATCTATCTCTTGCCGTCGAACACAAGAGAAACCACCAAGTCAACGACCAATGATGAAATGTCAACTTTTGGGTTCAAGGTTACCTACCAAAGATGAAAGTAGGGCCAGGGTGCATGATAGGACTACAATATTTGTTGGTTAAGGTTGGTTGTCATTGATGCCAATCCTTGAAGAAAGCCTCGTAGCACAAAGGTTTGGGTAATGGACCCAATATTGTTTGATGTAAATATGACTCATTATTGTTTTTTCATGGTTGATAAGAAGTAAATATGGATGAACTCCAAAGTGGTCCCCTTATGGTGAAATC
>SNQJ01S0007546.1:0-25026 GCA_010110895.2 Picea sitchensis
TGAAAGGAGGTGGGGTTAGAGCTCCCAATCCTATGAAACTGGAAAAGGGACAAACTAGATTGAAAAACATGAGAAAATCCACTTCTCATCTTTCCAATGTGTTATTTGTAGGTGCAAATGGTGGGATACCTTCAATGGGAGTAATGTAAAGGAAAATCATGATAGTGGGATAATACGTATTAACTCTAAAAATATGTGGCAAGAAAATGAGCCTTATGTTTTCCCAAAACACCATAAGCAAATGTTTTATTACCCAGATGTGTTGGATAAGGATCAGTGGTTCATACTTGTTATCGCAGGATTTGTAGTTGTGCAAATCCCAACACAAGATCCTCAAATCTTACGTAACTACAAAATATCCTACCACTATCATCTTTGTAATAACTTCCCACGTTTTAGTGATGGAAGAGGTCCACCACAGAAGAGGTTTCTCTGGTGACCTCAAGGGATCAAAGTAGCAAGTAAAGTAGCCAAGCCTACCACCCACCTCTCTTGATAACCTAAAGATTTGTCTAGGTCAAGGTAGTAGAAGAAGATTGAAGATGTTTGAGTACCTGCTCGGAACAAGAACAATTTATAGCATATATGTAATGATTTCCAAGCTCAAATATGCAATTAATACCATATAAGACACTAGACAACAATGATTGTTATGGATGATACAAATTTGCAACAATACAACAATATGAATTTGTAACAACAACAATAAAAATAGCTTAGAATATCAACAATTGACCAAGAAAATTAAACATTTATTACATAGAACATTATCCAATTGCTTAAGAGAAATTTTGAGCAAGTTAAACCACTTTTACAAGAGTGTATGCAACAAATTAGAGTGTATTAAGATGGTTGTAGCAAACTTTTGCAACAACAACAAATTTATTAGTGGGTTAGTGAGTGTTAGTGTTAGCAAAATTTGTAGAAAGCTTGAGAGAATTGAAAGAGAGTGTTTGTTGATCAATTTCACCAATAGAGAGTTGTAATATGAGTGCCTTTGAGGGCTATGGAGCCTTTATAACATAAATACAACAATGCTAGAAGATTGAGATAGCAAAGACTAAGAGGTAGAGATTAAACTATAAGGTGCTAGAACATTAGGGCCTTAGGGTTTAAGCCTTAAAGAGAAAGATTGGTAGAGTGCAAGCACTTTTGGGCTTTAGCAACCTTTCCTGCCTTCTTAATACTTCAACTAAGTCAATAAATCAAGTGTTTAGGGATAAAATCCTGAAGTGGTAGTACTTTAGGGCTTTAGGAGTCTAACCCTAGCAAGGATTCCTTCACAAATTTTGGACAAAATAAACCTTGTGAGAGGAGGAAGAACTTGTGCTCCTCTCTTAGGGTTTCACCAAGCAAGACGTCTAGCATTAAAAAGAGAAAGTATCATGAACAATGATAACACAAAGATAAAATTGCAAAAATTTCACTTACTTCACCAAGATATGATGAGATAAAACCCTAAATGCATAAATTTCATCCAAAAATCAACAAAATCATCCATAAATTGATCCCCCAAGCAAGTCACATAAGTGTAGAAGAGAGAGATAGCCAAGTAGGGAGAAAATTTCAGACTTGTTCTCACAAACGGTGAGTGATGATTGATGATAAAATGAAATGAGATGGTCCTCTATTTATATGAGGCCATCTAAACCAATTTGTCCACTTAAAAATGTCAACAACAAATTAGAAGAAGTCGACCCCCTTCATTTGCATTTACAATTTACAAAAATGAAAATTACATAAAGTAAAACCCTAAAAGGGTGACGTCATGCCCTAGGAGGGTGACGTAGGTCTAGAGAATGTGATGTTCAGCCTCAGTGAGTGGAACGTTGTGCCTCCAAACGCCATGTGTCACAATCATGTGTGAAAATGTCTCATTCCATGAGTCTCCACCTATCAAACCACCTCTGAAATCCATCATCCATCAAACCTTAGCCTCCAAGATGATGTAAAGGGCTAGTGGGAAACGTCTCAGACCTCGAAAGGCTACGTCCAAGTGGAAGAGGGATTGAATCTCATCCTCTAATGATGATAAGGTGCCTCCAAAGGAAACGTCCTCCACTCTCAAAGTGAAATGCTCATCATAAATGGTCTCCCACGTGTGGGGCATGGCATCCATCCTATGGGCTCTCAAACCCCTATGAATTTCGAAGTGGCATAGTTCCTTCATGAATAGATTTCACCAGGAAAGGTCCTACAAAGACAAATAAGTATGCCCTCCAAGGATCCACAAGTCATATGAATCATGCCAAGTAAGCCACATATAATACAAGAACCACCCAAACAAGTGCATTAAATCCCCCCTTTTCAAATTAAATAAATGCTCAAAGACCTTATAAACTTTTCCAAATTTAGGTATGGAAGGGGTGTCATGGTGCCTTATTGGGTAGGCCAATCCCCAAGTCAAGGAATGTTTCCCAAGAAGACCCTATATATACCATGTGATGAGTATGAGGTGGATTGGGGAAGGACTCTTGGGCATGGGGTTCTTGAAATATCAAGGGTTCATATTGTCTCATTTATGGGTGCCTTTGAGGAGGGTGTGTTGCATCCTTCAGTTTCCCTTTATTTACAATGCAATATTTTTCCAAGCCCTTTATTTACCTTTTTATTAAGTCCGAACATTGAGTGTTATGTGCAATGGAAAGAAAAAGAGCATCGCAATGCCACTTGAAGTTAGAACACATTGAGTTCCATATGCATTGGAAATTAAAGGACACCACAATGCATTCCCCCATCAAGCAAAACATCGTTTATTCATTTTTTATGTGAAAGTCCTTTATTCATTCAGAAAAGTGTTTCATGGCTCTCAGGACTTTATGGCGAGCATTTATGTATGATGTCAGCTACAACACCTATGGGCCTTTAACCCCTTCTTCCCATGAAATGAGGTACAAACCCTTATTGGGGTCAATGCACCCAAAAACCCAAAAGATGAGGAAACAGAGGGTAAGAAGTATGGAAAGTGGTAATTATGAGTGAGGGATGGTACAATGACCCTTCAAGGAAACCCCCCAGTAGAAACCATTTTCCCGAGGGTGACCCACTTACTAGGATACCATGTCAACCACCATGGTGAAATTAGACAAAAATCTAATTTCCAAGCAAACATTCTATAATCAAGAATTGATTCTTTGCAACATGTTTAAGTGCTTCAAATATTAAAGTGACACTTACCATGATACTAGAGTTGTTACCTCATGAAGCAAGACATGTATTCCTTTCGGAGCCAAACCAGTGTGGTGGATGATTTGTTGTTGTTGGTGATGATGATGGTGAACTGTGGCGAAGAAGAGAGGCTTTGTGGGTTGCGTTATGCATTGGGCTCTCAACACTCCATGTCTACTACCTGTAGACCTTGAGACATCATATCCTTAGTTACCCCTAGGCTTGGGGGGTAATGTAATGTTCCCAAGCCAACATGCCAGGAACATCACGGTTTTGGGTGTCTTTTTAAACTTTTATTGGTTGTGGTATTTCGTCAAACACTTTGCTTACAGTGATCCTTTAGGTTACGATTAGGGTTATAATGATGGTTTATATGTGTATTTGAAATAATAAACAAGGAGATACAATCATGGAACATACCTCAACCATATGCAAGATCAACAACATGATAGACAAGCCAAAACATATCAAATCTGCTTTTATTCATAAATAGAGGAACCTGCTACAATGAGAAGGTCGATCTGGAATGCTCAACATATGGCTACAATAAAGAAGATAGAAGCTGCTACAAAATGCTCCAATAGAAGATACTATAAGCTTCTGAAGGCCGAATACTCATTGAAGACCAATGCAAGAGTAGATCGGGGTTGTAAGAAATGTTAAACCCCCAAGATGGAATATGCCATGCCCTACTAAAACCCTGAAGACCCTCAATAATTTGGCCCTACTGTCAAAGACCTCCAAATGCTACGCTGAAGATGTCGAACTGTCGATCGGGATGAGTAGAATCCCCTCCTGAAATCTCAAGCCGAAATACCAAGGGAAGCTCCTCCAAATGTTGAATCCTCCAATGGAGTTGTGCCCTCCTAAAACTCTCAACCCCTATAATTTTGGCTCTGATGAAGGAGGCCTCCAAATGCTACGCTGAATATTTCGAACTATAGATCGGGATGAGTAGAATCCTCTTCTGAAATATCAAACCGAAACACAAAGGGAAACTCCTCCAATGGAGTTGCACCCTCCTAAAACTGTCAAACCCTATAATTTCGGCCTTGATGAAGGAGGCCTCCAAATGCCCTGAAACTTACTAGAAAGATAGATCGAGACACTGCAAGTCACTATGTGAAGTATCAGGGTCAGATCTGAAGTATAACCCCTCCAAACTGAATAGATCTAAATCTCCAAAATGTCCTCCTTCTCTCCAATTCATCCCAATGCTCTAGGAAATCATATGTACCATAGAACTCTCTCAAGAGGCACTAGAAATCATGGCCAAGGCCCTGCAAGTAAAACCCAAGTTCTCAAATCTCCAAGGGAGCCCTCAAACTCCTGCAACGAACCTTCCTTCAATAAATGGTGTGCCCCCCTTGCTAGAAACCCCTAATGGTGTGCCCTCCTTCTCTTCATGTGCTTGTGGTTGGTGTAGAACCCTCCTGCACTGAGTAGATATGGAACTAGAATGATGTGGGAGAGTATTGCATCTCTGAGACCAATCTTGGGACAAGCTAGGTGGAATCTTTCACCACTGAATCGTCCTCTAGGGTTTGTTAAGTCAAAACCCTCAAAACCCCCAAGAGATGGGCCCTCTAGCTAGAAGCTAGATATCCAAAAGATAGACATACATGAATGAATGAATAGAGGCCCTTGACTTTCCTTTACACTTCTTACTCACCTTGTCCCTCCAAAGTGACTTTCATTTTATTAATATTTAATTGATTAATTAAATCACTTTAATTAATTAATTAATCTTTTTACCTTTGAAAAGAACCTTATCTCTCCTTTTGGCTTCCCTGGCCACTGAAAGTCACTTATCACCATCCCATCCTGTAGTGTTTCTCCTCCCGATTCCAATGAGCTATTACACTCAGAGGTTCCTCCAAGTAATGTGCCCAAAATGACCTCTTCAGTGAATTTAATTAACTTATAGCTCAAAATAGTCCAAATCATGGAAATCGTCGGAATGCAATGAAACCAAAGCCAACCTGTGTGGAATGGATCATAATGATGAAATGGGATGAGTGATGCAAGACAGAACCCAAAATGCCTCACCATAATCCATGTACTTGCTATAACCTCCATCTAGCTACTCTAGTCATCATAACCCCCTTTAATGTAATGATGTCCCAAAGTGGGGACATTACAGTCTTCCCTGCTAGAAAATTGCTTGTCCTCAAGAAATGACCAAAAACCCTCAAGTATAATACCAAGATCTCATGTCCACTTGTGGGATACACCGTAGACCCCATCCAAATATGAACTATCATGCACTCTGCCCCCTAGGTCCCATATCAATACATGGACTGCAATCCTCTGGGAAACATAATCTTGAAATATATCAATATCGTGAAGCTCCTGCACATGACACATGGCCTCATCCTAGAATGAGTCCACCCTCCAAGATACTACCAAGATCAACACGACCTCCATCAACTGCAAATGTTGATGCCAGAATGAGGTACTGCAAGACCTTCGTGAGACATACTCGAGTGATGTGCTCTCCTCAACACTGAAGCTCCCTGGAAAGTCAGAACAACTCTCCCTACAATCCCTAGGTTCCATGCTAGACTCTGTCGAAGATCACCATGTCGGTACTGCACTATGTTGACCCTGCCTGACTACTCCCTATATATACACTGGATCCTCCACTCCTGGATCCTCAAGATGAAGTACCTGCATCTGTGAAAACATCTTTGTGGAGGTAGTACCTGCCCAACCATCTCCATGCCCTATCATGATGATCAAGAGGGAGAAAATGTCTTTCCCCATAGGACAAGTGCCTGCAGGCCCACTCCAAACCAAACCAAGGTGGAGTGTGTGGCTCTCTGGCGCAACCTAGGTCAACATGAACATCCTACTAACAAAACGAACTCCCGGATCCCATGGCAAACTTGAAAGTTTATTACTTCCAATATATGTTGGTTACTCCTGTGTCATATTGATCACCGTCGGAAGCCCCCTTGCACTCGTCTTCTATCCTATGGCCTATGATGCTCATCATCACGCACCAAGTCTCAGCTAGCGGCCTATGATGATCCACCTCTACCATGCTGGATGTCGTAAGAGTACTCATGTCAGATGGTCTCGGCCTAGTCATTCTCCATGCCCTCTGCCACTGTCTATCTCTCCTAATGCAATTGTTGATACGGTGAAGGTGCTCTCTCATAACTATGGGTTGCTGCAAAAGAGTGAAATATGCATACTCCCCTACGTGTGTCTCCTCCCTGCAAGGAAATACACCCCTTTGAATCCCACCATACATATCGACATGTCTCTATGAGCTATCACTCATCACTGTATGCTCCGGCATACTCATGTCATCTTTCGTAGACTCATGTTGCATCATAGATCCTAGGTGTACTGCTATATCACCCTCTACATGGAGGTCAACCTCTCTCGGAATACCAAAGGAAGTTTCCTGCATCAACTGGTGCTCCTCTGCTAGATCACCAACATCCTCTAGCAACGTGACGGGTGATACATCCGAGTGTCCACTAAGACAGGTGAAGTGGATCTCTTACGAATCTCCTCAGGAAGCTCATATGATCTGGACTCTGATTCTTGAAGGGTTGTCTATGTGCCTCTCAAGAATCCTCAAGTGCTCTCCAACTACTGAGTGAGTCAGTCCATCTCTAACTCATGCTCCCTCAAGGCCCTCTGACACAACTCGTCAATCCCCAGTAGGTAGTCCCTGTCTGTCAACAATTGTTGGTAGACAGTCCTCATCATAGACACTCTCTCCCTGAGAGTGTGAAAATCATCCATCGAAAATCTTCCATCTAAGCTGCCATGTGCCACTAATGCTCTCCAACAGTAATCTGCCATCAATGCATGCATGTCATCACTGCGCCTGGTGGTTGCCATGATCATATCCTCACTGAATCTCAAATGTCATGCTAAGTGGTGTGACTCCTGATCACGGTCATGTTGAGGTGCCACCTCATATCCCTCACTGCTAGTGTCAGTCCTGCTAGTATCAAATCTGGAGTCCCCAAAAGCAGTCTTGGCATAAGATAACGTGTTGAATTGCCCACTATCTACTGTGTTGTTGGGTCCTCCTGTATGCCACTGCACTCCATCACTAGGTGTTATCTCCCTCTGAATCACATTGTATCATGTATGAGCAGTCGTATCCTCCTGTGCACTCATCCTGCTACTATCATCTGTGCTCGAATCCCATATAGATGTGTCCAGACACGTGCTATGGTTGTCCTGACCAATAAAGAGTGCATCCACATCAATGCAGGCTGATCCTGGAAGTAAGTGCTCCATCAACCAGTCAGTGTCCACAATCTTCTCAACTAATGGAGTCTCCAAAAATTGTGACTCAATCTCCTCATGTTGATCTGTATGTGTAAGGTCCATTGTCTGTACTCCCTGTATCTCCTCCTGGATCAATGGATCTACATGTTTGTGGTGTGCAAACCTCACACAAGGCTCCTCAATCATATCTAACATGCCACTGATCTCCTCATGTGACGTGGCTATCATGGGTGTCTGAACAGATAACAGATGTGTCACGACCCCAAAAGGAAGTTGGTCACCTGTAGGTGCAAACACGTGTGAGTCCTCACTAGTGTCACCACTCTGCTAAGGTGTAAGGTCATCAACAGTATGTGATATGTTTATTGAAGTACTGGTGTTGTCGTCATGTTCGTCTGACTGTCTATCCACTATACAAGGGTCACCATCATCCTCAAGCGTGTCAGAATCATCAGCCTTTGTGCAAGAGTCACTATCACTAGCATCTATGCAAGAGTCACTATCATCATCAGACTGTCCCAAATCAGCATCTATCTCTCCATCCTCACACCTCTCATCATCACTGTCATAGTGTGCCTCAAGAGTGTGCTTCTAATCCTTACCCCTACACCTATGATCTGGTTCCCACGGCCCCATGCCATAGTGGCATGGTTGTGTGCTCCTAATGGGTATGGGGTTTCTCTATTCTTCCCACCATCTAACTACTTATTTTCTCTTTTTATCTGCTATGATGATCCCGGGTAAAATATCCTCTTTTCTCCAATGGGGATTTCTATAGGCTGCATATTGTTGGAAGGTTATTAGGGCCTTAGTTTCCTCGCTAAGGGAGGAATATTTTATCTCCAAGCATGTTATCTCAAAGGATATCTTGTCCATTTCTTTCCAACTATCCATTTATCCCTATGAGAGACCCCTCAGGTTGGAAGGATTTAAGCTCTGATACCACTGTAATGTTCCCAAGCCAACATGCCAGGAACATCACGGTTTTGGGTGTCTTTTTAAACTTTTATTGGTTGTGGTATTTCGTCAAACACTTTGCTTACAGTGATCCTTTAGGTTATGCTTAGGGTTATAATGATGGTTTATATGTGTGTTTGCAATAATAAACAAGGAGATACAATAATGGAACATACCTCAACCATATGCAAGATCAACAACATGATAGACAAGCCAAAACATCTCAAATCTGCTTTTATTCATAAATGGAGAAACCTGCTACAATGAGAAGGTCAATCTGGAATGCTCAACAGATGGCTCTGATAAAGAAGATAGAAGCTTCTACAAAATGCTCCAATAGAAGATACTATAAGCCTTTGAAGGTCGAATACTCATTGAAGATCAATGCAAGAGTAGATTTGGGTCGTAAGAAATGTTAAACCCCCAAGCTGGAGGATGCCACGCCCTGCTGAAACCCTGAAGACCCTCAATAATTTGGCCCTAATGTCAAATACCTCCAAATGCTACGCTGAATATGTCGAACTGTCGATCGGGATGAGTAGAATCCCCTCCTGAAATCTCAAGCCGAAATACCAAGGGAAACTCCTCCAAATGTTGAATCCTCCAATGGAGTTGTGCCCTCTTAAAACTGTCAAACCCTATAATTTTGGCCCTGATGAAGGAGGCCTCCAAATGATATGTTGAATATTCTAAACTGTAGATCGAGATGAGTAGAATCCTCTCCTGAAATCTCAAACCCAAATACCAAGGGAAATTCCTCCAAATGTTGAATCCTCCAATGGAGCTGCACCCTCCTAAAACTGTCAAACCCTATAATTTCGGCCCTGATGAAGGAGGCCGCCAAATGCCCTAAAACTTGATATAAATATATATCAAGACACTGCAAGTCATTATGTGAAGTCTCAGATTTAGATCTGAAGTATAACCCCTCCAAACTGAATAGATCTGAATCTCCAAAATGTCCTCCTTCTCTCCAATTCGTCCCAATGCTCTAGGAAATAATATGTACCATAAAACTCTCTCAAGAGGCACTAGAAATCATGGTCAAGGCCCTGCAAGTAAAACCCAAGTGCTCAAATCTCCAAGGGAGCCCTCAAACTCTTGCAACGAACCTTCCTTCAATAAATGGTGTGCCCCCCTTGTTGGAAACCCCTAATGGTGCGCCCTCCTTCTCTTCATGTGCTTGTGGCTGGTGTAGAACCCTCCTACACTGAGTAGATCTGGAAATCGAATGGTGTGGGAGAATATCTCATCTTCGAGACCAATCTTGGGACAAGCTAGGTGGAATCTTTCACCACCAAATCGTCCTCTAAGGTTTGTTAAGTCAAAACCCTCAAAACCCCCAAGAGATGGGCCCTCTAGCTAGAAGCCAGATATCCAAAAGATAGACATACATGAATGAATGAATAGAGGCCCTTGCCTTTACTTTATACTTCTTGCTCACATTGTCCCTCGAAAGTGACTTTTGCTTTATTAATATTTAATTAATTAACTAAATCACTTTAATTAATTAATTAACATTTTTACCTCTGAAAAGCATCTTATCTCTCCTTGTGGCTTCTCTGGCCACTGGAAGTCACTTATCACCATCCCATCCTATAGTGTTGCTCCTCCCGATTCCAATGAGCTATTACAGTGAGAGTTTCCTCCAAGTAATGTGCCCAAAATGACCTCTTCAGTGAATATAATTAACTTATAGCTCAAAATAGTCAAAATCATGGAAATCTTCGGAATGTAGCGGAACTAAAGCCAACCTGTGCGGAATAGATCATAATGATGAAATAGGATGAGAGATGCAAGCGGGATCCCAAAATTCCTCTCCATAATCCCTGTACTCGCTATAACCTCCATCTGGCTACGCTAGTCATCATAACCCCCTTTAATGTAATGATGTCCCAAAGTGGGGACATTACAGTCCTCTCTGAAATTGCTTGTCCTCAAGCAATGACCAAATCCCCTCAAGTATAATACCAGGATCCCATGTCCACCTGTGGGATACACCGTAGACCCATCCAAAGATGAACTATCATGCACTCTGCCCCGTGGATCCCATACCAAGACATGGACTACAATCCCCTGGGAAACATAATCCTGAAATATATCAATACCATGAAGCTCCTGCACATGACACATGGCCTCATCCTGGAATGATTCCACCCTCCAAGATACTACCAAGATCAACACGGCCTCCATCAACTACAAATGTTGATGCTAGAATGAGGTACTGCAAGACCTCTGTGAGACATCCTCAAGTGATGTTCTCTCCTCAACACTGAAGCTCCCTGGAAATTCAGAACAACTCTCCCCTTCAAACGCCCACTCACCCCTGTCAGTCAACGAAATGTTCAACCCTGCAATCCCTGGGTCCCATGGTAGACTCTGTTGAAGATCACCATGTTGGCATTGCACTATGTTGACCCTGCTTGATTGTTCCCTGTATATACACTAGATCCTCCACTCCTCGATCCTCAAGCTGAAGTACCTGCGGCCATTGGACCTGCTGTCCAGAAACTGCATCTGTGAAAGCATCTTTGTGGAGGTAGTACCTTCCCAACCATGTCCATGCCCTATCATGATGATCAAGAGGGAGAAAATGTCTTTCCCCATAGGACAAGTACCTGCAGGCTCACTCCAAACAAACCTAAGGTGGAGTGTGTGGCTCTCTGGCGCAACCTGGGTCAACATGAACATACTGCTAACAAAACGAACTCCTGGATCCCATGGTAAACTTGGAAGTTTATTACTTCCAATATTTGTTGGCTTCTCCTGTGTCAGACTGATCATCGTCGGAAGCCCCATGCGTTCATCTGCTATCCTCTGGCCTATGATGCTCACCATCATGCACCAAGTCTCAGTTGGTGGCCTATGACAATCCATTTCTACCCTGCTGGATGTCGTAAGAGTACTCATGTCAGATGGTCTCGACCTAGTCACTCTCCATGCCCTTTGCCACTGTCTATATCTCCTCATGCAACTGTTGATACAGTGAAGGTGCTCTCTCATAACTATGGGATGTTGCAAAAGAGTGAAATCTACATAATCCCCTACGTGTGTATCCTCCCTGCAAGGCAATACACCCCTCTGAATCCCACCATACATCTCGACATGTCTCTGTGAGCTATCACTCATCACTGTATGCTTCAGCATACTCATGTCATATTTTGTAGACTCATGCTACATCATAGATCCTGGGCGTACTGCTAGATCACCCTCTACATGGAGGTCAGCCTCTCTCGGAATACCAATGGAAGTGTCCTCCATCAACTGGTGCTCCTCTGTTAGATCACCAACATCCTCTAGCAACGTGACAGGGTGATACATCTGAGTGTCCACTAAGACACGTGAAGTGGATCTCTGACGAATCTCCTCAGGAAGCTCATCTGATCTGGACTCTGATTCTTGAAGGGTTGTCTGTGTGCCTCTCAAGAATCCTCGCGTGCTCTCCAACTCCTAAGTGATTCGGTCCATCTCCAACTATTGCTCCCTCAATTCCCTGTGACACAACTCGCCAATCCCCAGTAGGTAGTCCCTGCATGTCAACAATTGTTGGTAGACAGTCCTCACCATAAACACTCTCTCCCTGAGAGTGTGAAAATCATCCATGGAAAATCCTCCATCTGAGTTTCCATGTGCCACTTATGCTCTCCAGTAGTAATCTGCCATCAATGCATGCATGTCATCACTACGCCTGGTGTCTGCCATGATCATATCCTCACTGACTGTCAAATTTCCTACTAAGTGGTGTGTCTACTAATCACGGTCATGCTGAGGTGCCACCTCATGTCCCTCACTGCTAGTGTCAGTCCTACTAGTATAAACTCTAGAGTCCCCAAAAACACTCTCGGCATAAGATCATGTGCTTAACTGCCAACTGTCTACTGTGTTGTTGGGTCCTCCTGTATGCCACTGCACCCCATCACTAGGTCTTATCTCCCTCTAAATCACACTGTATCATGTATGAGCAATTGTATCCTCATGTGCACTCACCCTGCTACTATCATCTACGCCCGGATCCCATATAGATGTGTCCAGACACGTGTTATGGTCGTCCTAACCAATAAAGAGTGCATCCACATCAATGCAGGACGATCCTGGAAGTAAATGCTCCATCAACCTGTCATTGTCCACAACCTGCTCAACTAATGGAGTCTCCAAAAACTGTGACTCAATCTCCTCATGTTGATCTATATGTGTAAGGTCCATTGTCTGTACTCCCTGTATCTCCTCCTGGATCGGTGGATCTACATGTCTGTGGTGTGCAACCCTCGCACAAGGCTCCTCAATCATATCTTACATGCCATTGATCTCCTCATGTGACGTGGCTATCATGGGTGTCTGAACAGATAATAGATGTGTCACGACCCCCATAGGAAGATGGTCACTTGTATGTGCAAACACGTGTGAGTCCTCACTAGTGTCACCACTCTGCTGAGGTGTAAGGTCATCAACAGTATGTGATATGTCTGTTGAAGTACTGGTGTTATCATCATGTTCATCCGACTGTCTATCCACTATACAAGGGTCACAATCCTCCTCAAGTGTGTCAGAATCATTAGCCTTTGTGCAAGAGTCACTATCACTAGCCTCTGTGCAAGAGTCACTATCATCATCAGACTGTCCCAAATCAGCATCTATCACTCCATCCTCACACCTCTCATCATCACTATCATAGTGTGTCTCAATAGTGTGCTTCTGATCCTTACCCCTGCACCTATGATCTGATTCCCACGGCCCCATGCAATAGTGGCAAGGTTGCGTGCTCCTAATGGGTGTGGGTTTCTTTGTTCTTCCCACCATCTAGCTGCTTCTTTTCTCTTTTTATCTACTATGATGATCCCATGTAAAATATCCTCTTTGCTCCAATGGGGATTTCTATAGGCTGCATATTGTTGGAAGGTTATTAGGGCCTTAGTTTCCTCGTTAAGGGAGGAATATTTTATCTCCAAGTATGTTATCTCAAAGGATATCTTGTCCATTTCTTTCCAACTATCCATTTATCCCTATGAGAGACCTCTCAAGTTGGCAAGATTTAAGCTTTGATACCACTGTAATGTTCCCAAGCCAACATGCCAGGAACATCACAGTTTTGGGTGTCTTTTTAAACTTTTATTGGTTGTGGTATTTCGTCAAACACTTTGCTTACATTGATCCTTTAGGTTACGCTTAGGGTTATAATGATGGTTTATATGTGTGTTTGCAGTAATAAACAAGGAGATACAATCATGGAACATACCTCAACCATATGCAAGATCAACAACATGATAGACAAGGAAAAACATCTCAAATCTGCTTTTATTCATAAATCGAGGAACCTGCTACAATGAGAAGGTCAATATGTAATGATCAACAGATGGCTCTGATAAAGAAGATACAAGCTGCTACAAAATTCTCCAATAGAAGATAATATAAGCCTCTGAAGGCCGAATACTCTTTGAAGACCAATGCCAGAGTAGATTTGGGTCATAAGAAATGCTATACCCCCAAGCTGGAAGATACCATGCCCTGCTGAAACTCTGAAGACCCTCAATAATTCAGCCCTACTGTCAAAGACCTCCAAATGGTACGTTGAAGATGTTGAACTGTCGATCGGTATGAGTAGAATCCCCTGCTAAAATCTCAAGCCAAAATACCAAGGGAAACTCCTCCAAATGTTGAATCCTCCAATGGAGTTGCACCCTCCTAAAACTTGCAAACCCTATAATTTAGGCCTTGATGAAGGAGGCCTCCAAATTCTATGCTAAAGATGTCGAACTGTAGATCTAGATGAATAGAATTCTCTCCTGAAATCTCAAACCGAAATACCAAGGGAAACTCCTCCAAATGTTGAATCCTCCAATGGAGCTGCACCCTCCTAAAACTATCAAACCCTATAATTTCGGCCCTGATGAAGGAGGCCTCCAAATGCCCTGAAACTTGATATAAATATATATCGAGACACTGCAAGTCACTACGTGAAGTCACAAGGTCAGATCTGAAGTATAACCCCTCCAAACTGAATAGATCTGAATCTCCAAAATGTCCTCCTCCTCTCCAATTCGTCCCAATGCTCTAGGAAATAATCTATACATTAGAACTCTCTCAAGAGGCACTAGAAATCACGGCCAAGGCCCTGCAAGTAAAACCCAAGTGATCAAATCTCCAAGGGAGCCCTCAAACTCCTGCAATGAACCTTCCTTCAATAAATGGTGTGCCCCCCTTACTAGAAACCCCTAATGGTGTGCCCTCCTTTTGTTCATGTGTCTGTGGCTGGTGTAGAACCCTCATGCACTGAGTAGATCTAGAACTAGAATGGTTTGGGAGAGTATCGCATCTCCGATACCAAGCTTGGGACAAGCTAGGTGGAATATTTCACCACCAAATCGTCCTCTAGGGTTTGTTAAGTCAAAATCCTCAAAACCCCCAAGAGATGAGCCCTCTAGCTAGAAGCCAGATATCCAAAAGATAGACATACATGAATGAATGAATAGAGGACCTTGCCTTTCCTTTATACTTTTTTCTCACCTTGTCCCTCCAAAGTGACTTTCATTTTATTAATATTTAATTAATTAATTAAATCACTTTAATTAATTAATTAAACTTTTTACCTATGAAAAGCACCTTATCTCTCCGTGTGGCTTCCCTGGCCACTGAAAGTTACTTCTCACCATCCCATCCTGCAGTGTTTCTCCTCATGATTCCAATGAGCTATTACACTGAGAGGTTCCTCCAAGTAATGTGCCCAAAATGACCTCTTCAATGAATTTAATTAACTTATAGCTCAAAATAGTCAAAATCATGGAAATCGTCGAAATGCAGCGGAACCAAAGCCAACCTGTGCGGAATGGATCATAATGATGAAATGGGATGAGCGATGCAAGTTGGACCCCAAAATGCATCTCCATAATCCATGTACTCGCTATAACCTCCATCTGGCTACATTGGTCATCATAACCCCCTTTAATGTAATGATGTCCCAAAGTGGGGACATTACAGTCCTCCCTGCTAAAAAATTCCTTGTCCTCAAGCAATGACCAAATCCCCTTAAGAATAATACTAGGATCCAATGTCCACCTGTGGGATACACTGTAGACCCCATCCAAATATGAACTATCATGCACTCTGCCCCCTGGATCCCATATCAAGACATGGACTACAATCCCCTGGGAAACATAATCCTGAAATATATCAATACCGTGAAGCTCATGCACATGACACATGGCCTCATCATGGAATGATTCCACCCTCCAAGATACTACCAAGATCAACACAACCTCCATCAACTACAAATGTTGATGCCAGAATGAGGTGTTGCAAGACCTCTGTGAGACATCCTCGAGTGATGTGCTCTCCTCAACACTAAAACTCCCTGGAAATTTAGAACAACTCTCCCCTACAAACATCCACTCACCCCTGTAAGTCAGTGAAATTCTCAACCCTGCAATCCATGGGTCCCATGCTAGACTCTGTCGAAGATCACCATGTCGACACTGCACTATGCTGACCCTGCCTGACTACTCCATGTATATACACTGGATCCTCCACTCCCGGATCCTTAAGCTAAAGTACCTGCGACCATTGAACCTGTTGTCCAGAAACTGCATTTGTGAAAACATCTATGTGGAGGTAGTACCTTCCCAACCATATCCATGCCCTATCATGATGATCAAGAGGAAGAAAATGTCTTTCCCCATAGGACAAGTACCTACAAGCCCACTCCAAACCAACCCAAGGTGGAGTGTGTGGCTCTCTGGTGCAACCTGGGTCAACATGAACATCCTGCTAACAAAACGAACTCCTGGATCCCATGGAAAAATTGGAATTTCATTACTTCCAATCTATGTTGGTTGCTCCTGTGTCAGACTGATCATCGTCGGAAGCCCCCTGCGCTCGTCTGCTATCCTCTGGCCTATGATGCTCACCATCACGCACCAAGTCTCAGCTGGCGGCCTATGACGATCCACCTCTACCCTGATGGATGTTGTAAGAGTACTCATGTCATATGGTCTCGGCCTAGTAACTCTCCATGCCCTCTGTGATTGTCTATCTCTCCTCATGCAACTGTTGATACAGTGAAGGTTCTCTCTCATAACTATGGGCTACTGCAAAATAGTGAAATCTACATACTCCCTTACATGTGTCTCCTCCATGCAAGGCAATATACCCCTATGAATCCCACCATACATCTCGACATGTCTCTATGAGCTATCACTCATCACTGTATGCTCCGGCATACTCATGTCATCTTTCATAGACTCATGTTGCATCATAGATCCTGGGTGTACTGCTAGATCACCCTCTACATGGAGGTCAACCTCTCTCAGAATACCAATGGAAGCATCCTCCATCAACTGGTGCTCCTCTGCTAGATCACCAACATCCTCTAGCAACGTGATGGGGTGATACATCTGAGTGTCCACTAAGAAGGGTGAAGTGGATCTCTGATGGATCTCCTCAAGAAGCTCCTCTGATCTGGAATCTGATTCTTAAATGGTTTTCTATGTGCCTCTCAAGAATCCTCGTGTGCTCTCCAACTCCTGAGTGAGTCAGTCCATCTACAACTCCTGCTCCCTCAAGGTCCTCTGACACAATTCGCCAATCCCCAGTAGGTAGTCCCTGTCTGACAACAAATGCTAGTAGACAGTCCTCATCATAGACACTCTCTCCCTGAGAGTGTGAAAATCATCCATGGAAAATCCTCCATCTGAGCTGTCATGTGCCACTGATGCTCTCCAGTAGTAATCTTCGATCAATGCATGCATGTCATCACTGCGCTTGGTGGTTGCCATGATCGTATCCTCATTGAATCTCAAATTTCCTGCTAAGTGGTGTCACTCTTGATCGTGGTCATGTTGAGGTGCCACCTCATATCCCTCACTACTAGTGTCATTCCTGCTAGTATCAACTCTGGAGTCCCCAAAAACACTCTCGGCATAAGATAACGTGTTGAACTGCCCACTATCTATTGTGTTGTTGGGTCCTCCAGTATGCCACTACACCCCATCACTAGGTGCTATCTCCCTCTGAATCACATTGTATCCTGTATGAGCAGTCGTATCCTCCTGTGCACTCACCCTGCTACTATCATCTGCGCTCGGATCCCATATAGATGTGTCTAGACACTTTCTATGGTCGTCCTAACCAATAAAGAGTGCATCCACATCAATGCAGGTCGATCCTAAAAGTAAGTTCTCCATCAACCTATCAGCATCCACAATATGCTCAACTAATGGAGTCTCCAAAAACTGTGACTCAATATCCTCATGTTGATCTATATGTGCAAGGTCCACTGTCTGTACTCCCTGTATCTCCTCCTGGATCAGTGGATCTACATGTCTGTGGTGTGCAACCCTCACACAAGGCTCCTCAGTCATATCTGACATGCCACTAATCTCCTCATGTGACGTGGCTATCATGGGTGTCTAAACAAATAACAAATGTGTCACGCCCCCCAAAGGAAGTTGGTCACCTATAGGTGCAAACACATGTGAGTCATCACTAGTGTCACTACTTTGTTGAGGTGTAAGGTCATCAAAAGTGTGTGATATGTCTGTTGAAGTACTGGTGCTATCGTCTTGTTCGTCCAACTATCTATCCACTATACAAGGGTCACCATCCTCCTCAAGAGTTTCAGAATCATCAGCCTCTGTGCAAGAGTCACTATCACTAGCCTTTGTGCAAGTGTCACTATCATCATTAGATTGTCCCAAATCAACATCTATCACTCCATCCTCACACCTCTCATCATCATTGTCATAGTGTGCCTCAATAGTGTGCTTTTGATCCTTACCCCTGCACCTATGATCTGGTTCCCACGGCCCCATGCAATAGTGGCAAGGTTGCGTGCTCCTAATGGGTGTGGGGTTTCTTTGTTCTTCCCGCCATCTAGCTGCTTCTTTTCTCTTTTTATCTACTATGATGATCCCGTGTAAAATATCCTCTTTGCTCCGATGGGGATTTCTATAGGCTGCATATTGTTGGAAGGTTATTAGGGCCTTAGTTTCCTTGCTAAGGGATGAATATTTTATCTCCAAGCATGTTATCTCAAAGGATATCTTGTCCATTTATTTCCAACTATCCATTTATCCCTATGAGAGACCCCTCAGGTTGGCAGGATTTAAGCTCTGATACCACTGTAATGTTCCCAAGCGAACATGCCAGGAACATCACGATTTTGGGTGTCTTTTTAAACTTTTATTGGTTGTGGTATTTCGTCAAACACTTTGCTTACAGTGATCCTTTAGGTTACGCTTAGGTTTATAATGATGGTTTATATGTGTGTTTGTAGTAATAAACAAGGAGATACAATCATGGAACATACCTCAACCATATGAAAGATCAACAACATGATAGACAAGCCAAAACATCTCAAATCCTATTTTATTCATAAATAGAGGAACCTGCTACAATGAGAACGCCGATCTGGAATGCTCAATAGATAGCTCTGATAAAGAAGATAGAAGCTGCTACAAAATGCTCCAATAGAAGATACTATAAGCCTTTGAAGGCCGAATACTCATTGAAGACCAATGCAAGAGTAGATATGGGCCGTAAGAAATGCTAAACCCTCAAGCTGGAAGATGTCACGCCCTGTTGAAACCCTGAAGACCCTCAATAATTTGGCCCTACTGTCAAAGACCTCCAAATGCTACGTAGAATATGGTGAACTGTCAATTGGGATGAGTAGAATCCCCTCCTGAAATCTCAAGCCTAAATACCAAGGGAAACTCCTCCAAATGTTGAATCCTCCAATGGAGTTGTGCCCTCCTAAAACTGTCAAACCCTATAATTTTGGCCCTAATGAAGGAGGCCTCCAAATGCTATGCTGAAGATTCTGAACTGTAGATCGGGATGAGTAGAATCATTTCATGAAGTATCAAACCTAAATACCAAGGGAAACTCCTCCAAATGTTGAATCCTCCAATGGAGTTGCACCCTCCTAAAACTGCCAAACCCTATAATTTCGGCCATGATGAAAGAGGCCTCCAAATGCCCTGAAACGTGCTAGAAAGACAGATCGGGACACTACAAGTCACTATGTGAAGTCTCAAGGTCATATCTGAAGTATAACCCCTCCAAACTGAATAGATCTGAATCTCCAAATGTCCTCCTTCTCTCCAATTCATCCCAATGCTCTAGGAAATAATTTGTACCATAGAACTCTCTCAAGAGGCACTAGAAATCATGGCCAAGGTTGTGCAAGTAAAACCCAAGTGATCAAATATCCAAGGGATCCTTCAAACTCCTGCAACAAACCTTCCTTCAATAAATGTTGTGCCCCCCTTGCTGGAAACCCCCAATGGTGTGCCCTCCTTCTCTTCCTGTGCCTGTGGCTGGTGTTGAACTCTCCTGCACTGAGCAGATCTGGAACTAGAATGGTGTGGGAGAGTATTGCATCTCTGAGACCAATCTTGGGACAAGATAGGTGGAATCTTTCACCATTGAATCGTCCTCTAGGGTTTGTTAAGTCAAAACCCTCAAAACCCCCAAGAGATGGGCTCTCTAGCTAGAAGCTAGATATCCAAAAGATAGACATACATGAATGAATGAATAGAGGCCCTTACCTTTCCTTTATACTTCTTGCTCACCTTGTCCCTGCAAAGTGACTTTCATTTTATTAATATTTAATTAATTAATTAAATCACTTTAATTAATCAGTTAACCTTTTTACCTCTGAAAAGCACCTTATCTCTTCTTGTGGCTTCCCTAGCCACTGAAAGTCACTTCTCACTATCCCATCCTATAGTTTTTCTCCTCCTGGTTCCAATGAGCTACTACATTGAGAGGTTCCTCCAAGTAATGTGCCCAAAATGACCTCTTCAGTGAATTTAATTAACTTATAGATCAAAATAGTCAAAATCATGGAAATCGTTGGAATGCAACGGAACCAAAGCCAACCTGTGCGGAATGGATCATAATGATGAAATGGCATGAGCGATGCAAGCCGGACCCAAAAATGCCTCTCCATAATCCATGTACTCGATATAACCTCCATCTGGCTACTCTGGTCATCATAACCCCCTACAATGTAATGATGTCCCAAAGTGGGCACATTATAGGTAACAATATTAAGACATGATCTAAAATCAAAACATATTTTTGAGAACAACAATGTTATCAACTTAAGCAAGGAAGAGAATCAGGGTCATGGCAACGAAGAGTGATATGTACATGTTTTATTTTAACATTTATGTTGTGGATACGTCATTTTTTTATAGCTTTCTATAATTGGTCAATTGTATATGTTTCCTTAATTATCATAGTTTAAATTAGTTTTTGTAGTTATATAATGACATTTATTTAGTGAGATAATCAATCCAAATCATGGTAGATAAGAAAAGTATAACTAGTGGTTATTCCACAAATATATCTAACAAGTATATTTATGTATTATTGATTATTAGGGTAAAATCATTATATTTTCCTTGTTTTTTGAGAAAATAAAATATATTTTCAGAAATTTTTCAACTTCCAGTAAACAAAAGTATTTTTTTTATTTAGAATTTCACTTTACAGTAAAAACAAAATTTGTCATGAATTTTGTTAGTTTTCTATTGATTGTTTTTTGAAATTTTTGTATTAACATTTGATATGTCATTTTAGCGATTGTTTGACAGTATATTCCTTAAAAATGAATGCATTGATAATGAATTATGTTTATCGATGTCTATTTACTCATTATTAAACTTGTGTTTATGAAAAACTAAATGTGTTGCAACAATCTAAACAGACTCTATTAAAGTATTACTATAGTTTTGAAGACAACAGATGAATATTATAATTACTGCAATTTTTTAAATTTAACCTATCTGAAAAAATTGCATATTTTAAACATGTTTACTTCAAATCCATGTATCTTCCTTAATTTTTATTTAAAAGTAAAATCTAAAAATACCCTTTTGAAGGGGACAATGAGAGATTCTGTAATATAAATTTTCCATAATTTTTTACTGTGTATTATTGTAGATATTGATTTTTCATTTTACTGAATCATTATGTCATCTAAAAATAATATACAGACATGTTTTTATAAAATTAACTAAAACTACTAAAAAACAATCAACTTGAGTACAAATTGTATCAAATCAAAGTAGATTCAATTCTACAAATGTTGGTACTAGTTCTGAAACCAGACTCACAATGTTTTAAGGGGTCCGTTCCTTCTGAAGTTGGAGTAAAGTGAAGTGAATACATATTTTTCTGAAAAGTGTCATAGTTATAGGTTTTCGACCGAACTATTAGTCGAAAGTTCGTTTTAACGGAGAAAAAAAAACTTTAAAAAACAGAAATAATCGGTCTGGTTGCACCAAGTGACACGATGTTAGAGGGTGTCGCTAGATTTAACTTTCGACCGAAAAAACATTCGGCCAAAATCTTTTTCGGCGGAAAATATTCAATAGTTCGGCCGAAAAAGTGTCGTTAGCAATTTTCGCAACCAGATTCTCACGAAAGTGTTACCCAGAGCCAACTTTTAGTAATTTCAAAAAGTTAATACAGTACCAAAAAAAAATAGTGAAGTTAGATATGAAAAGTTAATAATCATTTACAACCCTCATCTTGGAAAAAAATGTAGAGCTTCAAGCTCTTTAATAAATTATGAATCATTTTTAATTGTAAGATCAACATGTTTATTTATTTATTTTTTAAACAATTTTGTGATGTTAAATATGAAAAGTTAACAACTATTTACAACCCTCATATTGAAAAAAAATGTTTTAGAGCTTCAAGCTCATTAATGAATTATGAATCATTTTTAATTATAAAATTGTCATGTTGACTCTTTTTGTAGGATTAATAATAAAAAAACAATGGTCATCAAAGTCAATTTAGTTGAAGGTTTTTTTTTTCTTTTATTATATTTAATATAAAAATTAGAATTATTTTCATCATTTAATAAAATATTTAACAAAAACAAGTTAAATTAAAAAAATTAATAGAATTTTATTAGAATTGTTTTCAAGATTTAAAATGTAATATATTATCATTATTTGTAAGATTTAATATTAACAACTATTATCATCTATGTCACTTTAGTTAAAATTATTTTTTAATCTCTTTTTATAGCTAATATAAAAAATTATAATTATTTTCATGATTTAAAGATTTAATGAAACAAATAGATTTTAAAAACTAATCAAAATTGATTTAATTGTTTTTTTTATGATTTAAGATGCAATATGTTATGATTGTTTGTAAAATTAATATTAACAACTATTATCGTCTAGGTCACTTTAATTACTTGTTAAAGGTATTTTTTATCATTTTTTATATTTAATATAAAATTTTAGAACTATATTCATGATTTAATAGAGATTTAATAAAAATAAATATAAATTATATATATATATATATATATATATATATATATATATATATATATATATATATATATATATATATATATATATATATATATGATTTAAATTAACTTTCATGATTTAAAATGCAAAATATTATCACTATTTGTAAAATTAATATCAACAACTATTATTTTATAGGTAATTTTATTTTTATTTTTTTTTGTTAAACTATCCACAACATTTGTATTATCTTAAGGGGAATTGTACAAAAACTATGTTGTTGGTCTTCCACCTAGGAAACCAAACCAATAGTAATGTAGCATCTTGTCTAGTTTATCAGGCTTGAAAAGTCATTATATCTTGAGACTATAGAGTAGATATATGATTTAGAATTGCTTTCATGATTTAAAATGCAAAATATTATCACTATTTGTAAAATTAATATCAACAACTATTATTTTATAGGTAATTTTATTTTTATTTTTGTTAAACTATCCACAACATTTGTATTATCTTAAGGGGAATTGTACAAAAACTATGTTGTTGGTCTTCCACCTAGGAAACCAAACCAATAGTAATGTAGCATCTTGTCTAGTTTATCAGGCTTGAAAAGTCATTATATCTTGAGACTATAGAGTAGAGAAAAACAAAAATTATAAACAACTGAGAAAAGTCTGATATGAGTTTGTCTATCATGTTGGTAACTGAAAGGAGGTGGGGTTAGAGCTCCCAATCCTATGAAACTGGAAAAGGGACAAACTAGATTGAAAAACATGAGAAAATTAAGATAAAGGAGGATGGTCATCCACCACAGGAACCTAGGGCTGAGGATAATCCATGTTGGTCAGGTCCATTGAGCTTGTGATCCACAAGCTTCACCTGGAGTTGCACATCGTCCAATTGGAGGAGAATTTCTTGGTGGGCTTCATGCTTTTCTACCATAACTTTTCCCATTAACATTTTTAGATGCCAGTAGAGATCGATAATCTTGACGTACTAGGACTCTCTAGCCCGCATGGAACCTGGATCAAGGACCCAGGAACAAGTGTTGTTCGTGACTTCCTCATTAGATACGGGGAAGGCGATAAGGAAAACGAAGCAAGGGAAATGTAAAGGGGTCTGAAAGGGAAAAGAGAAGGGCAATGTACAGAGGGACAAAGTCAAAGGGAGAAGGCGACAAGGGAAACTGTTGAGGAGGGAGGTGAAATAACCCATCTGGGCATGCAGGGGCAGGAAAAATCCAGAGAAATATCACAAACTGGGTTGTAGAGGCCATAACTGCCAATAAATTTGTCTAGAGCATGAGGAGCTTGGGGAGGACGGATGAGGGGATCGGTTTGCGAAGGAAGGACATCGTCGAGCAGGAGCATGAAGCGGGATGACGACGCATGAGGAGATATGAAGGAGGGGGGGTCAAGATGGTCATATGTTGAGCGCATGGGTGAAAGGTGGCGACACTCCTTAGGGAGCGGTCCCTCCATTGGATCTCGTCCCTATCACTTGTTCCGAGATATTTTATAGGTCACTTTAGTTTAAGAGATTTTTTTATTATTTTTATAAGCTTGTATTTTCTAAGTCACTTTAAACAATGTTACCAACTTAAGAGAACTGTGACCTCAAAACAAGAATTTTAGCCCTTAAAACCCATATTTTTACATAAAAAAAACCACAAAATTAACCCTCAAATCAAAAAGTGGTGCTAGTGGTAGCACCCTTTTTTTAGGTTAAAATCACAAATCTTTTTCAAGCATGGCCTAAAACATGTGTATAGTTTCTTAGAAAAACCTTAAAATCAACACCTAAATCAAATAATGGTGCTACTGATAGAAAAATGTTTTTTTTTTTTTCTAAATGTTAAAATTATACCTTATTTGAAACCTTATCCTGGTGTGGCAAGTACCATTGCAACCAAAACCTAAAAATTAACACATTTTTTAAAGTGGTGTAAAAAATTATCACTGCTATAAACCAAATCGTAAAATCAACCATTAAATGTTTACTTTTTTGAGGTTAGTTTATCATTCCAACCACAAGATAATACATAATGGCATGAAAATATCACCATTTCATATGTCAACATTCAACATAACTTCGAAATAATTTTTTATTTTAAATAAACAATTCTATACAAATTACCTTTAATGAAACATAAATTATTTTGTTACATTGTCCAGATTCAAAACAAAAGAGCTAAGAATTTTTTTTATATATTCTCCATAATCAAAACATATAATTCATAAAACATAGAAATGATTCATAACTTCATGTAAGATCATATGTAACTGAGAACACTCATTTCCGGTTACCATACAAACATCATATTGATCAAAAATACATAAAATGTTTCATACACTTAATCAAATTC
>SNQJ01S0007546.1:32338-64632 GCA_010110895.2 Picea sitchensis
TGTTCTTTATGGTTACCTTATTGAGTTGTCTATAATCTATGCACAGTCGGAGGGTACCATCTTTCTTCTTCACAAACAAGATGGGTGCTCCCCATGGAGACACGTTGGGTTGGATATATCCTTTGTCCATCATTTCTTTTAATTGTAATTTAAGCTCAACTAGCTTAGGTGTGCTCATCCTATAGGGTGTCCTAGACACTAGCACCGCTCCT
Organism: Picea sitchensis; assembly: GCA_010110895.2. Lineage (NCBI taxonomy): Eukaryota > Viridiplantae > Streptophyta > Pinopsida > Pinales > Pinaceae > Picea > Picea sitchensis. Next base: position 32,551 of record SNQJ01S0007546.1, read on the forward strand.
GGTGCAAGTTCTATCGAGAAGTCAATGTCCCTTCTCGAAGGTAGACCTGGTACCTCTTCTGGAAACACATCTCTATATTCTCTTAGTATGGGGTGGTCTTCGAGGCTTGGTCTTTCATCCTCAACTGATTTCAACACCTGTATCTCATATAGTGGACATCCCTTTCTACAATACTTTCTCATTTGAAGGGTTGATATTCGTCTCCCTGAGAAAGGTTTTTGGATCCCTTGAAGGGTTATCCTTCTCCCTTCTTCACTTACACATTCTAAGGTTTTATGGTAATAGTCCAGTCTGGTTTTATATGTGGCTAGCTAGTCCATACGAATCAACAAGTCATACGATCCTAGGGGTAGTATGTTAAGAGTTTCTTGGGTGGGGAATCCACCCATAGTGAATTGGCAAGCTGGTATGACCTCTACCACCTTTATTTTGGTTCCAGTGGCTAACTGTACCAACCATATCTTGGCATGTTTATGTGGTTGTAATTTACACTTATCAACAGCCTGAGGAGCTATATAACTCAAATTTGAACTAGGTTCAATTAGAACAGACACTAGATGGTTGGTGATCGTAACTTCCATCTCCACCACTGAAGCTTGGTGGTCGGCTTGTTTATTATCCATGGCTGCATAAATTCACGACACACTCTTGGCCACATTATTGATGGTGGTAGATTCTTGGACGTTGTAAATTCTCTTATTGTTCTGTTCTCGGTGCGGGCAGTCCCTCAGTAGATGTTCTTCTCCACAACCCCAACATTTCAAGGGTTCCTTCTTTGGGTTATCAGTCTTCCATGGGGTTGATCCAAAAGGTTTATTTCTTCTCTGGGAGGGGAAATTCTACTGGTGTACACTTTGGGTCGGAAAGCTCATCCTTGAATCCTTCTTATAGTTTTTAAATCTTGGGGATTTAAAACCCTTTTTCTGGAATCCTGAACTATTCTTCTGCTTCCGGCCCTCGCGAGGTTCTGTCCGAAGCCCAAACTGTTCGTAACAATATCTTGCCTTTTGGATAGTGTCTTCTAGGGTCCTTGGCTCGTCAAACTCAATCTTGTTATGATAGTCCTTAGGTATCCCACTGATGAATTGTTGCACCTTTTCCTTTTATGATTTTATGTAGGGTACATACCTCAGCAACTCAAGGAATATATTGACATATTCCTCTATAGTGAGTTGTCCAAGCTTGAGTTCATAGAATTCTTTAGTCTTTTCATCGAAATACTTTTCCGACAAATACTTCTTCCTGAAGTATTTTTCAAATCATTCCCAAGATAGGTCTTCTTCATGAATCCCTTTCACATTCTTAAGGTCCTCCCACCAAATGGAAGCCTTTCCATTCATGTTGAAAGTGGCTACTCGGGCCTTCAAGTTTTCTGAGAAGTCATGGACTCTGAAATACTTATTTAGTCCAAGTAGTCATGCCTCTGCTTCCTCTCCCCTCTTCATCTCACCATCGAAAGAGGGTGGTTTGGACTTCTTGAATTCTTTGAAATTATGACTTTTGGAATGATTTCATTTTTTTCATTTTCTTCAAGAATGTGAACTAGTTCTACTACTAGAAGATCCCTCTGAGTCGCCAGTTTCCTTTCCAGAGGAATCGTTCGATGCTTTTCCCCTATCTCCGGGGTGGACCTTTCTCAAGGTGCTCTTCCCAGTGTGGCCACTTAAAAGACCACGTTTTTGTATCTCAGCTGGACTTCAACTCCTCTTTATATGTCATCGGTCCATGTGACTGGTGTCCGGTCCATACTACAACTGTCTTTGTATGCCGAATAAACTCTGTAGCAAGACTACATTAATTCCCATTTGTTTGTCTTGCTCTTTTATCAACCTCTCGTTGTCGGCCTTGCAACCCTATAGTTCAGCCATGAGACTCGTCACAGTCTCAGCTAGATCTAGAGGGGTCTCTACCACCCTCCTTTCATTAGACTCTTCGTCTCTATTGTGGGAGTCATCCCCCACTTCATAGTGCGTCACAATTCTATACATCTGTAGTTTTCTATGGTTGATCGTCCGCTTGCATGCAGACAAAACACTTGTTGTTAGCCAACATTATATTCGTTCACAATCAACACTTAATTCACATTTCTTAATTTCCTACACACACAACAGTAATGCATACACACATAGCAATAGGTTGTCATTCTTTCTATAATAAGGGCTTAACCAGCCTTTTTAGGAAAGGGAGTAAGGTAAGTTGTCGCCTCTTAATGTGCTCGTCCATGAGCCCAAACAGGCCGAGTGTTGTAACCATGCTCTGATACCAATTTGTAACACCCCCACGCTTAGAGCGAGAACTAAATAATATATCTTATTCAAGAGCCAGATTAGCTCTTCGACTTCCTACTAAAATTCTGATATCTGATCCACGGGCCCTATTGAAACCCCATCAACGCAAACATGACCAAGGCACGAGCTTCACCTATGCGACCACAGGTTGTGACCGCATGCCTATAAAAAGGCACTTCGCATTTCGGGACTTTGGGACTTCTGCAAGCGAGTCAACCCTGACTCATGTTTCTCGAATTCCTGATCTCCGGTTTCTGTCCAAGTCCAGATATACGGTCTTGTGTTATCCCCTCGATCGATTCTTGTGATCATGTCACGATTTCGCTTATCGAGATAATGAACGTGAGCCAGCTCTAACTCTTCGTTCCCTGAAATCTCGGTCTTCGATAACTCCTCCCTTAATATTCCGCCCACATGACCATTCATCACAACCGGGGGTTTAATCTTATGAACTCGTCGGGACTTTGCATTTTGCGAAGTTGGAACACAACCAATGCCTATATTTCTAAAGCTCGAACCCCAAACTCTCGATATCCCCGCGCCCAGATCAACGGTTATGGTCCTCCTGTGATTCGACAGTTCAGATCAAATCGTGAGTTCGGGTCTCGCGAGTTCACAAAAATCTACCCTTTGACTTCCTTCAGCAGTGGGTCAGCGAAACGTTGATCCTTCACCATGTGTCCTCTGTCGGTGGACGATTTCGATCACTTCGGGACTTTCAAAACTTTAGCGAGTCCACTCTCCTGCCTACACAAGGGTTAAGATCGACAATCAAGGTAGCCCCTGATTCCATCGCTACTTGTGAACACTAAAGGGATCAAGGCGTTAACGCCTGCACTCCTCCTCTAGATACATTGGTCCTAATAGACCCGAGATACTTCTGAAAGGATCTTGTCTGTTCGTCTACCAAACAAAAGGAGACTCCCTTTTGTTAATTGGACTCGCTATCCTTTCTGAACTTGGGTAACGAAATTCAATCTCTCGGAGCTTCAAACTCCCATGACTCCAAAATATTCAAGAGCTAAGCCTTCTTGCATAGGGTTTCCAGACCCGGGACACATGAACCTTCAGATGGTTCTTGGGAAATTATCCCTAATCTTGGTCGGGTTTCTGGATAAGGGCTTGGGTACTCTTCAAAGTCCCTAGGCTATTGTCCTAAATGAAGTGCCTTCCTAACTCATCGAGTTATGAGCTATGACACCGGGGTAGGGTAACCTCGTGGGTTTACTGTAGTGGTAGCCATACCAAGGAGCTTACTCCGACTCTGAGACATGATGCAATTCCCTGGGGAAGGTGCTTTTGGGGGATTAAACCAGAACATCATGAGAATCGGGCAAATGGGATGATTCTCAGTGGAATGGACTCATGCTCCAGACTTACTCAGTTTATACATAAACTAATTGTGTCATATAAGTATACACATGCATTCATTATTTCCAATCTAAAATACCAGGAAATCATAGCATACAGAAACCATTTATGGGCTTATAAACATGAGCATGTATCCATGATATTCGATTCAAAATACAAGGCATAAAACACTTATCAGAACCACAAGGCGTGATGCGACTGCTGAGAGGGGTGCTCATTTCCACCCAACCATAGTCTCAGTCACTCCCAACGGATTTATCACTGGCCACCCCCAAGCTTAGACCATGATGATCTGAGATTCAATCTCTTACTTCCAGCTCAATGGAAGTTAGGGATGAAGGTTACTCTCCTTCTCCCGATCCAGAAAATACACGAGGATGAAGGTTACTCTCCTTCTCCTATATTGATCCAAAAGTTGAGGTTCTCCTCTCCAATCTCCTCTGCTTCTTCTCTCCCCACACCCACACTTTCTTTCTTACATAAGGACTCATGCAAAATTGCGTGTGGCACGAATTTTCCCGTCCATGGTCAGGTCTAAGAGATTTACGGATGGGTGGTCTACCCCATCCCCTCATTAACTCTTGAGGAGCCTCCCCACCTACCATTCTGATGGAAATTCATTCCTGGGTCAGAGAGTTGTTTTGGTCTTGAGAAAGTAAAAACCAGTAAGGTACTGGTTTGGTGGAACTTAACGCAACCGTTCTGGGTCCCTTCCACCACCTTTTCATTAGCCATCATGGTCTCTTTTAGCATGTCCCCTTCCCAGCAGTCATGAAACACATGTTCATAACATAATTTACATTCATCGACCTTTCATACAAAGGTCCATCAAATCAAACATTCACAACTTCGAGTTTCCCATAGTTCTTGGCCAATATAGTTATATTTACAAACTGGGGGAAATAGGGTGTTACAACAATATTGCACCATTCACTTCTATTTATCCTTCTCATTATCTCCTATGTGTTGAAACAACAAGCCACTATTAACAATTCACATTTTAAATCACATGAAAAAATTATCTTGGCCTTATCAAGGCATCAATCTGATTCAAAAGTCTCATACCAAGACTTTATTCTTACTATCCATCTCATTCAATAATTGATGTTATAACTCATTAACACAATTAAATCATTCAAAAACAAAACATAAACCTTTCATCATATAATATATTAAAAATTCATTCATCCTTGATATCCCATTCAAGGCTAGAGTTTGAACTCTACTATGATATCAATCTATAACAAACTAGACCCCCTAAACCTTACTTAGGCTGGTGGGATGTCAAATTTCTTCTTTCCACTAAGAGTTTTATCTTAGGTCGTAGCACCATGAGTAGAATCCTATTCACATGGAGCATTCCTTTAGGTTTCCATGCAATCTGAAAACAGGTTCCAGACCTATCAAAATGGCCTCTCAAGCCTTAGAGGATTTACCCTTACCCATGTTCTTATTTCTATGTGGCTGCCACATGGACTCCTCCATTTCATCTGCACCGATGGATATGTTAGTGTGTGCATTTTCATGGCAGTGAAATTTCCTTGGACACGTCACACTCCCACAACAATCCTTTTGTAGAAATATTTTATGCAACGTGGGAGATAAACTCACCCAGATGAACGCTTATGATTCACTCAACTCGAGTTAAATCAACGACTGGTGGTGATTAATACTCTCCCTCATAGAGAAAAAATGGTGTGCAACTCCAACCTCATATTCATATCTATTATTTTCGACAACCTCACGCCTGATAGATCCAACGCTCAGGAACTGGGAAAACAACAGTCTTGATTTACTTGAAACCCCCAAACATCATGATAGTTAGCGATCTCCCCTAGCTCTTCCAACTGCTTTCCATGTGGGGTCCTTTTCTAGATATATGGTTGAGATCCCATCGGGTGGAATCCTCAGTTGCTCGACGGTCAACCTTCACTCAGGATCTTGCCATTATTAAATACCTCCTTCCATAGCCTCATGGCTTCTCTGAATATTTCTTTCCAAACTAGAATTTTTGGATGGATATGACTTTCATGGACCCCCACATCTAACGGGAATGGATCTCTCGAATATCAGACCCACTGGGTCGCTAACTGACCTCACAACTCCTATAACTTTCTCCTATCAGGTTGGACCCACGACAAGATCAATGGCTCTGATTCCATTGACTGACTCATTGGAAAATCTACGACTCTAGTCCTTTCAAACTTACACCTTCATGATTTCTTCATTAGAAAATCCTTCTGCTCATTCTTCGTATATCTTTATGTACACCACATTTCCAAAAATATTAATGGATTATCTCATGACGAATCTATGGTCTAGATCTTGTCGGCCTAACCTTCCAGTAAATCGCCGACTTTAGTCGACTTTAAAATTTCCCATCGAAAATTTCACCTTGGAATTTCTTTAGGGTTTTCAGAAAGGACCTCCTTCTGAAAGGATTTCTCTAATGCCCATATATATAATGAACATTCAAGATCGAATCTATTGGCCCCTCCATTTTTGAAGAGAACCTGATTTTGCGGAAAGGACAAAGTTTTGCAGGAAATTGAAACATCCTAGCGGAGGATTAGAAGCATCGAAAAACAGCTAGGATAAGAAAAACGACAATAATTCAAATATGGAGTCAAGAGAAGATTTAATTGGACAGTTGCGCATTTAGTATCTCTTCATTGGTTGAATCATTATATTTCTTGTGTTGTTTATTTTGGGGTACAAACTACCCTGGAAGGATATATTATTGAATTTGATTTGAAGAACCACCAATCTTTTTCGAAAGTAGAAGAAGTGTTCTATGAGGGACCTAGAGGAAGATTGTTGTAGGAGATTCCTCTTTGGATCAATATTTTTTTAGCGGAAGAAGGAATATTATCGGTTTCTTAAATTGAGATGGCATCATAAAAAACTTGTGCTTGAAGGGGAGGTAGTTTGCAAAAGGGTCATGAGCCAATAAAGGATTTTTGGGAGATGGGGGGCGACGAGAGAAAACTACAAGAAATGAACACGTTCTAAGGAGGGATAAATATGTTGACAAGAGGTGGTAGATTCAGATAAGAAAGGTCATGAAGAGATATGATCCAGTGTGGAAGGAGATGGATTGTGATGGTAGTCGAAAGAAAGAACTAGAGAAGTTGTGAGAGTTGTGGAGACGTGAAAGTTTGGCCAACCAATGGTTGAAGGAGATATTTGGCGAGAGTAGAGGAGGTTCTGAAGGAAGCAGACAAGAGACTAGAGACTTAGGATAAAAGGATCGATCGAGAAGAATAGGTGTTGAATCTGAAGTAAATTTCTCACCCGAGACCTCAAAAGGCGTTACGATAGAATCAGAGCGACTATTTCCAAAAGTTACTAGACTGCACTATGAATTAGAAGGAATCTTGAAAGAACACATGACCCCCCATATTCAAGAACCCTGCTCTCTAGGCGAAGGACCCAACCTCGAGTCACTTACTCTCCCGGTGCCATTTGAAAATTTGGTAATCTCTACAATTAATATTTCTGTAGGTTCTATTGTTTCTAACCCTTCTAGTATATCAAGTTCAAGTACTAGTAGTAGTAGAATTATGGTGAGTGTTTTAGTTATTTCACAACCAGGACCTTCAAGGTTCATTTTGATAGGATCTCCAAGTTCTCCGATGGAAAATCAACATGTAGGATCCCTCACGTGATACCCAAAAAATTTCGGTAAAGGGGATGAGAATGTTGAGAAACATGGGTTCCTTTGTGAGTCCATATGGAGGTCTTGCGTAATGCTAGGTACAAACAAATTGGTTGAGTTTCAAACTACTTTAAGGGGTCGATCTCTCAAGTGTTATATGAAATATATTGAGACGAAGAATAATCAAGGGTAACCATTCTCTTTAATCAAGGTGAAGGTGCAATTTATAGTGGAATTTCCCTTACCACAGTCAGATCAACAAGCTCTCACTAAATTACGGGAGATAAAACATAGATATGGTGAGTCTCCATGAGAATATAACCAAATATTTAAGGATGCGATAGGGAAATTGGAAAATCCCATCCATGAAGACCACCGGTGAGAATGGTTTATTCAAGGGTTGTTACCATTAACCTGAATCCCATTAATCCAATAGAGGATATGGAGGGCTATCCTGGGAGCCTGTGGGTGAACCAATCATCTGACGATCATAATATCATGCAACTGCAATTCATATTTCCACGTTAACTGACAATATTCATGATTTGACTCTCCCTAGAGAAGGTCGACCGTAGGTATGGTGTACTAGATGTTATACTGAAGGACATACAATGATGGAATGTCCAAGACTATGGGGTGTAGGACCCCTTCGCAGTCGATGGCGCCTCCACCAGTAGGACCATCGGGCGGGGTCGCACAAGTAGTCACTACAACGCCATTTCATGGCCTTGTTCAGTACCATGCATTCCCAGATCATGAAGGAATACAAAATAATGAATATTATGAAATCTGTGGAATTAATGGCCACTCCCCTCAACATTACACCATTATACAAAAGTATTCTCCTATTTTGAATATAATATACTATGAATTATGTGGGTCGCCTACTCACTCTACCAAGTAATGTTGTGCCTTGAATGCTCTTGTAGATAGATTGGATATATCAAAATTTAGGGTCAATGAAGCTCCTCAAGGGTTTGGAGGAGGTCAGAGAGGTGGGGGAGGATTTTGAGGTGGACGAACTAGCGAGAGAGGACCATTTCATTGTTACAATTGTGATGAACAAGGGCTTCTCACAAGAGATTGTCCACTAACGAGAAGACCTTGGTGTGCACATTGTAGAAATAACACCCAGGCCACCGATGAGTTTCTTGAATTGATCGCCAAATGGGAAGACCACGCAAGTCAATGAGGAACTGATTTGATTAATTCTAAACCTATACCTATTTCTAGAGATAAAGACCTCAATATTAACATTATTACTATATGCGGAACAAGGACTATTGTTGATGTTGACAATCCTAAACAAATCAAGATCCAGAAGGTGGTACTTGTGCATGTTAATTATGACCCCATAAGGCAAAATGAGTTCTTTTAGAATGTAAAGAGACATTCCATCAAATTTATAATCCTGTAATGCCAATAGTTGCAGAACCAAGCTTTGAGCTTCAACCAAGAGTTACGAATAATCCACTCGTACAGAAGGACCATCTAGGGAAATCACAAAATACTATTGATTTATGGTTCCAACTGTTTTCCAACATTTTGGAGGATGAACAAAACACTAAGAAGCTGTGAAAGATACTCAAGGGGACTTTGACGACTGAAGGGAGCCCATAAGAGCTAATTGTCACTAATATTTCATAGAGGAATACAAGTAGGATACATAGGAGGAAGTGGAGATCTGGGAGAGAATTTAGACTAATCACCTACATTGACTATTATGAGATTAGTGAAGTCATACTAGATTTGGGCTCTGACATCAATATACTGCCAAAGAAGATGTGGGAAGCAATGGGAAAGCCCAAGCTTGTATATTCACCTATTCAGTTGCGAATAGCGAATCAATATTGCATTTATCTCATTGGGAGGACAAAAAATTTTGAAGTGGACTTAGCTGGCATTAAGACTATGGAAAACTTCAAGCTCATAGAAATAATGGGGAAAGGATCCATACCCAGCCTTATTGGGAATTGACTGGGCATATGAGAACTACATTGTCATAGATATTAAGAAGGAAATTATGACCTTTGAAGTGGATGGCATGAAATTAACCCAACCTCTTGACCCATACCAAAGCCCTCGATATACTGATTCAAGAGATGATAATATGGAATTGGATGTGATGGATCAACTTTACACTTTGACTACAGGAAAGAGAGCAAACTACATTAAACTTGTTGCATATGGGTCAGTAAGTTGGCGGAGCATTCAATCTGCAAGTGAATATTTAGAGGCAACTTTTGATAAATTGGCAACATGGAAGGTATGAAAACTTTTCAAGATGTTGTGCAACTATCAGAATAGCCAGGTGGATTGGGAAAAAGATTAGAGAACACCCTGTTATGATCGTACTTCAAATTTACGCAGCTTTCTTGTTGATCTGTAGGATAAGGTTGTGGAAAATCAAAGAATACATGTACTTTATATTGCATTAAAATTGTCTCCATCTAAGTGGTGGGCCACTCATAAGGGAATTCTGACATCTTGGATGAGGTTAAACTTGCCATTCAATACCGCTATATTCTTTCGTCGCAGATCAACCAATCGAGTGAGGATCGGAAGTTGAAGCATCAAATGTTAACTCTAAAATCATGTGATGGGTCCTCTGATCCAAAGGAGAATGTTGTGCACTGTATTAAGGTATGGAAAGATGCGCAACTGCCTTCTAAATTTTGGTTGCATCAATTTATTCATTCTTTGGGAAAATTTTCAAATGCTTGGTATGTGCATGAAGAAACCAAAAGAAAACCCGATTACTGAGATGTACATCAAATCTAGTTCTACCACGATTTCTCATTTTTGTTTAAGTCTCCTGAACTCACCTTGGTGCTGCAAGAAATTAAGAAAATACTATTTACTGATGAATTTAATCATGCACATCCACCTATAGTCTATCGTGAACATGAATATCTAATTCATCATAGCCTTTATCCATCCCTTGCATCAATACCTATGGCCTGTAGAAATATTGATAGACCTAGAAGATCTTGAAGACGCAAAGGACCTTAGGAATTTGACATTTAAAGAATCCAAAGGCACTAGAGATGTTAGAGACACTATGTCAGATGAGGTCAACAATTCTTATTCCAAACTCTCAAAGTTGTGAAAAATAAACATAGGGAGTGAGGAGCATCCCAAAACGGCATCCATAGGAAACTATTGGGATGAACAAACCATGACAAAAATACAAGCTCTGTTGTGGGAATATGAGGATCTATTCCCTAAAATATTTTCAGAATTAAAAGGGATTAAGGGATATTTAGGGGAGATAAATATAGAGCTAAATCCAAACTCAAAACCGGTAAAACATAAGCCATATCATCTGAATCCTAGAGTCAAAGAGAAGGTCAAGAAGGAGATTGATAGAATGTTAGCAGTTGGGTTGATTTTCCCTATGGATGAGGCTGAGTGGATTATCCCAATCTTAATACAGAGCAAGAAAGGTAATGAGGACATACAATTCTGTGTGGATTACATACATTTAAACACAGCCTGTGTATGACCCTTTTTCTACTCCCTTTAGTGATGAAGTCCTTGATCAAGTAGCGGGATAGAAATCCTATTCTTTTACTGATGGGTTTTATGGGTATCACCAAGTCATAATTATAGAAAAGGACAAGTGAAAGACTACATTCACTATCGAGTGGGGATCATTTGCATATAATGTTATGCCTTTTGGGATCAAGAATGCCCCAACAATGTTCTCTTGGATAGTGATTGCAACATTCCACGACTTCATTCACGGGTTTCTCGAAGTCTATAAGGATTATTTTAATGTTTACAACTTATTAAAGGAGCACATCAGTCTATTATAGCTGATGTTTGACCAATGCAGACAACTACAAATTTCCCTCAATCTGAAAAAGTGCATTTTTTGCGTGCCATTTGGGAATCTTCTTAGACATATTGTATGTAGGGAAGGAATCCTAGTTGATCTTGCAAAAGTTGTTGTGATATTGAATATGCCTCCACCTACAACTGCTAAACAATTGCGGTAAACATTCGGTCACACTAGGTATTATCACAAGTTTATCATAAACTACAAAAGCATCGCCACCCCATTGGAGAAGTTGCTAAAGAAATCTGAGGATTTTAATTGGGTGCTAGAATGGACTCTATCCTTTGATAGCCTCAAATAAAAGCTAAGTGTTGCTCCTATACTCATCTATCTGAATTGGAAGGTGGAATTTCACGTCCATATTGATGCTTTTGGTATTGTGTTGGGAGCAATTCTTGTGCAACCTAGTGAAGCAAACTTGGATAATCCTGTCTACTTTTCCAACAAGAAGCTTTCTCGGGTCGAACACAACTACACTACAACTGAAAGGGAACGTTTGGAAAGGGTGTATGCTTTGAAAAAGTTTAGACATTATTTTCTAGGTAGACGCTTTAAATTATTTACGGATCACTTTGCTTTGAAATATATCGTTAATAAGTCTATGTTAGAAAGGAGAATTTGCAGATGGATATTGTTGTTTCAGGAATTTTCTTTTGAGGTCATTGTTAAGCCAGGAAAATTAAAAGTGGGTCCAGACCATTTTTCTAGACTAGATTTAAGAGAGAGTGGAGGAGCTATAGATGATCAACTGCCAAATGTAGATCTTTTCAAAGTTGAGGCTATTCCTGATTACTTGTCTGAAATTGCATTATTTTTTAGTACAGTTTCCTTCCCTAAAGGTTATTTCGCAACTCAAAAGCGATACCTTGTGATTTGTGTAGTGGAATATCAACTAATTGAAGGTCAATTATGCAATTTGGGCTTGGAAAACATTCTCAGACGATTTGTACTTGACCATGATAGACCTTCTATTTTGTGGGAATTTCAAATTGGAGTTGTGGGAGGACACATAGGTGGAAAGGAAACTGCCTAGAAGATATTACAAGCGGGATTATGGTGGACAAGGATGTTCAAGGATGCCAAATATTATGCCAGGGTAGGTGATGTCTATCAGTGAATTGGTAAGCCATCACGTAGAGATGAGTTACCTTTATACCCTATCCGAGCAGTGCAAGCCTTTGAAAAATGGGTTGTTGATTTTATCGGTCCAATAAACCCCCCTGCAACCAATTACTTGACTCAATGGGTAGAAGCACATGCTATCTAGGATTACTCTACAGACACAGAAGCATGGTTTATTTTTTAGAACACAATTACCGGTGATCAAGGTGCCCACTTTATTAGTGAGACTATCTTTACCCTCACAAGAGAGTTTTTGATTCAACACCATAAGAGCAGTCCATACCATCCACAAGATAATGGAATAGTAGAAGCCTTCAACAAGATCTTATAGAGGGGCTTAACTAAAGTATGTTGCACAAATCGTGATGATTGCGATGAGAGAGTTCCAGTTGTGTTATGGGCTTATCGAACCACTACAAAGAAATTACACATGTTTACCCTGTTTCAATTGGTATATGGAAGAGAAGCAGTAGTGCCAACCGAGTTCACAACTCCTAGTCTATTCATTGTGCAAGCTATTAAGATGACAGACGACGAACTTAGGGGGTTGTAGCCGGAGCACATAGGGGGTTGTAGCCTCCTTCTGGTTGTAGCCAAAGAATTGGGGAGTTGGAGCTTCCCTTTGGTTGTAGCCTGAGAAACTAGGGAGTTAGAGCCTCCTTCCAGTTGCAACTGGAAAACAAAGGAAGTCGGTGTTTCCAATGAATGTAATTCTTAAAGACATATAAGAAAAAGCATTATGTGGTTTTCTCCTACTTTGGGTTTCCACGTAAAAACACTGGAGTACTGTGTATGTGTATGATTGTTCATTTGTTCATTGTTTATTTACTCTACAACTATTAGATTATAATGCTACATTGATATAACACTTACATTTTATGGTTAAAAAGGATTAGATTTCTCTATTATTGATTCACCCCCCACTCAATAATCCAACATCCTTAAATTTTTAATACAGTAGTAAAGTACTGTTTAGAAATGTTAAGAGATATTCCTTTTTGTCATTATTAACATTCATTTTGTTTTCATCAAAATTTTTGTCTTATTCAAGACTAAGTGGACACACAAGCTGCAAGAAACCCACTTCTACAATATAATGTTAAATATCCAAACTCTATAATGTATTTTTAATAAAATCCCACACACATATAATTTATATGTATTTTTAATAAAATCCCACACACATATAATTTATATGTATTTTTAATAAAATCCCACACACATATAAGGTATTTTTAATAAAATCCCACACGTATATATAATGTAATGTTGAATATCCAACCTTTACAATATATTTTTAATAAAACCCCATATATAAATAATATCCAACCTTTGGATTATATTTTTAATAAATCCCATGTGTATAGAATATCCAACCTCTAGAATATATTTTTAATAAAACCCCATATATATAATTAATTCAAAACCTGGGTATTCTTCTTTCACTTAACTTAAGAATAAGAATTAAATAAACTTTGAATTACCTCTCTTTTATTGCTTTTATATTTAATAATCTTTTATGACTTTGTAAAACTACTCGTAAAGTATTTTAATAAAATAATATTGTTGTCATTCCAATTCTTTTGATATTTTACAAGTATGCTTTCTGTTATATAATTTATATTATATTTTAATGTAGATTTACTCCTATATTATTATTATGTAGGTGTTGGCTAGTTGTTTTAAAAAATGGTTTTTTTCACTGGAATTCAGCAATATAAATTTCAAAGTGTTTGAATCAGAGACAAATTTCATGGAACTCCTTAATTTTACCATCATGGTACTTTTATGATAAATATGCTTTCCTGAAATATTTCTCGAATTGTTTCTAGGTCAGCGTAATTTCCTTTAGTTGTTTAACATCCTTGAGGTATTTCCACCATATGGAAGCTACTCCATTTAGATTGAAAATGCCTTTGTATTTTCTGAGTAATCATGCACTCGAAAATACTTCCTTAATCCTAACAACCAAGCCTCGACCTCCTCTCCTTTCTTGATTTCCCCATCAAAGGTAGGCAATTTTTCCTTCTTTAATTATTTTGTTAGAGAAATCTAAGAGAGTCTCTTCTTATTCTTCTTGGGAACACCTACCAAGTGTCACTGCTAAAAAACTCTCCTATAGTGGTCTTTCCACTAGATAACTCTACATAAGTGTCTCAACTAGCTCTACTTGTCTTAACATTTATATTCCTTTTCTTGGAAGAACTCCTTCCCACATTACTGTGAACTGGCCCATGCTTCTGAACTTTTGATGGGCTCTGCAGTTTCTCAGATTGTTGTCATCCTGCATTGCTAATGGCTGGACCTTGCTACAAATGCTTTTGAATCTCAAACAAACTCTACAATAGTACTACATTTAATTATGCTTGCTCAACTTGAGCCCTCATAAGCCTCTCATTGTTTTCCTTCAAATTCCTTACTGTGGCTACCAAATATGGATGGATTTCTCTATCCCTCTTGCCATCAGATTCCTCATCTTGGAAATGTGATGTTTCCTCCATATGATGCTCCACCATTCACTTCTCCTTCTCCTTCTCATTATCTCCTATGTGTTGAAACAACAAGCCACTATTAACAATTCACATTTTAAATCACATGAAAAAATACTCTTGGCCTTATCAAGGCATCGATTTGATTCAACAGTGTCGTACCAAGACTCTATTCCTACTATCCATCTTATTCAAAATTTGATGTTAGAACTCATTAACACAATTAAATCATTCAAAAAAAAAACATAAACCTTTCATCATATAATATATTAAAAATTCATTCATCCTTGATATCCCATTCAAGCCTAGAGTTTGAACTCCACTATGATATCACTATATAACTGACCAAACCTCCTAAACCTTACTTAGGCTAGTGAGATGTCAAATTTCCTCTTTCCACTAAGAATTTTATCTTAGGTCGTAACACCATGGGTATAATCCTATTCACATGGAGCGTTCCTTTAGGTTTCCATGCAATCTAAAAACAGGTTCCAGGCCTATCAGAATGGCCTCTCAAGCCTTAGAGGATTTACCCTCCCCCATGTTCTTATTTCTACGTGGCTGCCACATGGACTCCTCCATTTCATCCGCGCCGATGGATATGTTGGTGTGTGTATTTTCATGGCAGTGAAATGTCCTTGGACACATCACACTCCCACAACAATCCTTTTGCAGAAAGCATTTATGCAACGTGGGAGATGAACTCACCCAGATGAAAGATTTGGATTCATTCAACTCGGGTGAAATCAACGACTGGTGGGGATTAAGACTCTCCCTCATAGAGAAAAAATGGTGTGCAACTCCAACCTCATATTCAGATCTATTATTTTCGACAACCTCACGCCTGATAGATCCAACGGTAAGGAACTGGGGAAACAACGATCTCGATTTACTTGAAACCCCCAAACATCATGATAGCTAGTGATATCCCCTAGCTCTTCCAACTACTTTCCATGTGGGGTCCTTGGCTAGATATATGGTTGAGATCCCATTAGGTGGAATCCTCAGTTGCTCGATGGTCCACCTTCACTCATGTGCTTGCCATTATTAAATACCTCCTTCCATAGCCTCCTGGCTTCTCTGAATATATCTTTCCAAACTAGAATTTTTGGATGGATATGACTTTCATGGACCCCCACATCTAACAGGAATGGATCTCTTGGATCTCAGACCCACTGGGTCGCTAACTGACCTCACAACTCTGATAACTTTCTCCTATCAGGTTGGACCCACGACAATATCAATGGCTCTAATTCCATTGACTAACTCACTGGAAAATCTACGACTCTAGTCCTTTCAAACTTACACCTTCATGATTTCTTCATCGAAAAATCCTTTTGTCGTTCTTCGTAGATCTGTATGTACACCATATTTCCAAAAATATTAAAGGATTAGCTCATTATGAATCTATGGTCTAGATCTTGTCGGTCTAACCTTCCAGTAAATCGACGACTCAATTTGACTTGAAAATTTCCCATCGGAAAGTTCACCTTGGAATCTCTTTAGGGTTTTTCCAAAAGGACCTTCTAAAAGGATTTCTCTAATGCCCATATATCTAACGAACATTTGAGATTGAATCTATTGGCCCATCCATTTTTTAAGAGAATCTGATTTTGCGAAAAGGACAAAGTTTTGTGGGAAAGTGAAACATCCTAGCAGAGGATTAGAAGCGTCGAAAAACAACTAGGATGAGAAAAGCATTAACTGCAAGTGTGCCAACAGTGAAAATAGATCATGCGCAAGTTGGAAGAGCAAGTGGAAAGAGTTATAAGCTTCAAGTGCATGCAAGGAGAAAGTGGGAAAAGCAATGGAAGAAAAATCAAGAAAAGATAACAATGGAATCAAGAAGTCAAGAATTTCCCGAGGGAAAACTAGAAATATTGGAATATGTAATGGGAAAGGGTTGTTTGTTGGTATTATTGTGTGTTGTTAGATTGTTGTTGCTCTTCCTTTTTTTATCTATTTTTCATCATTGTTTTTATAGAGTCTGGTGTGATAAGCTACTATAATGGATTTTGCAGGAATAATTGTGCTTGCACAGTAGAGATAGAGGATTGTAGTGGGTATTGGAACATGGAGTGTGATGTATAAGTTATGACAGGAAGGATGTACTCACGGGATCATGAATTCTAAGACAATGATGATATAAGAGATTGTTTGGGTTCTAAAATTTTACTATGATGTATATGACTCTTTAGTCCTTATGGCGCACAATTATTCCAGTTCTGTGTATTTGGTACCCAATTAGTATATACAATTATCATTGGTGCATGGATTTGTCTTTATGTTGAGCGACTTAGTTTATCTGGTGTCTATGTTGTTTTAGATTCTTGTTGCCACAATTCCTTGTATATTTAAGGGTGAATTTGCACTATGTCATGTCATACCTAATGATGCATCCTACCTGACTCACTTCACCACACACAAGTCTCGGGTGAGACATCCTTCCCTTGCAGAGGATTGAATATGACAATGTTGGTAGACTACAACGATACCTTTGTTGGTAACCTCTAAAATCCCCGGTCTCTAATTTTGCGCCAACAAATGGTTTTGTTGTTGGGACCTGTCTTTAAAGTGAGTTTTTGGAGGATGTTGCATCACATCTTCAAGTCAGATTTTGAGAATTTGCGGAAAAGAAGGTGTGACGAGTTTATACAACAAGAAGTTGAGTTATGACACAAAATATTTTGGGTTGTGATGAGGGTTGTCTTTTATTCAAAACCTATGAGTGACCAGTATGAGATCTTCTAGATCCGATTCCATGAGGAGGTATTTCAGTGGCTCGATCAGCTGCAAGAAGCACCATAATTCAAATATGGAGTCAAGAGAAGATTTAATTGGTCCGCTAGGCATTTAATATCTCTTCATTGGTTGAATCATTATATTTCTTGTATTGTTTATTTTTGGGTACAGACTACCCTGGAAGGATATATTATTGAATTTTCTTTGAAGAACCACCAATCTTTTCGAAAGCAGAAGAAGTGTTCTATGAGGGACCTAGAGGAAGATTATTGTAGGATATCCCTCTTTGGATCAAGATTTGTTTTAGCGGAATAAGGAATATTGTCGGTTCCTTAAATTGAGATGGAAACATAAACTCTTGCGCTTGAAGGGGAGGTGGTTCGCAAAAGGGTCATGGGCCAATAAAGGAGTTTTGGGAGATGGGGGGCGACGAGAGAAAAATACAAGAAATGAATGCGCTCTAAGGAGGGCTACATATGTTGAAAAGAGGTGGAAAATTCAGATGAGAAAGGTCATGAAGAGATATGATCCATTGTGAAAGGAGATCGATTGTGATGGTAGTCGAAAGAAAGAATCAGAGAAGTTGTGAGAGTTGTGGAGACACGAAAGGCTAGCCAACCAATGGTTGAAGGAGAGATTTGGCGAGAGTAGTGGAGGTTCTTAAGGAAGCAGACAAGAGACTAGAAACTTAGGATAAACGGATGAATCGGGAAGAATAGGTGTTGAATATGAAGTAAATTTCTCACCCGATACCTCAAAAGGAGTTACGAGAGAATCATAGCTTCTATTTCCAAAAGCTATTGGATTGCACTATGAATTAGAAGGAATATTGCAAGAAGACATGACCCCCAAGATTCAAGAACCTCACTCTATAGGTGAAGGACTCAACCTCGAGCCACTTACTCCCCCAGTGCCATTTGCAAATTTGGTAATCTCCACAATTAATCTTTCTCTAGGTTATATTGTTTCTAACCCTTCTAGTCTATCAAGTTCAAGCAGTAGTAGTAGTATAATTGTGGTGAGTGTTTTAGTTATTTCACAACCAGGACCTTCAAGGTTCATTTTTATAGGATCTCCAAGTTCTCCGATGGAAAATCAACATGTAAGATTCCTCACGTGATACCCAAAATTTTGGGGTAAAGGGGATGAGGATGTTGAGAAACATTGGTTCCTTTGTGAGTCCATATGGAGGTCTCGCATAATGCTAGACACAAACAAATTGGTTGAGTTTCAGACTACTTTAAGGGGTCAATCTCGCAAGTGGTATATGAAATAGATTGAGTCGAAGAATAATCAAGGGCAACCATTCTCTTTAATCTTGGTGAAGGTGCAATTTATAGTGGAATTTCTCTTACCACAGTCAGATAAACAAGCTCTCTCTAAATTGTGGGAGATAAAATAGAGAGATGGTGAGTCTCCATGAGAATATAACCAAAGATTTAAGGATGCGATAGGGAAATTGGAAAATCCCATCCATGAATACCACTGGTGAGAATGGTTTATTCAGGGGTTGTTACCATTAACCGAAATCCCATTAACCCAACATAGGATAGCTACCTTGGGGGAAGCCCTGTAACAAGCCATGAAAATCTAGGCTATGGCGGGCTATCACGCAACTGCAAGTCATATTTCCGCGTTAACTAACAATATTCACGATTTGAATCTCCCTAGAGAAGCTTGAACGTAGGTATGGTGTACTAGATGCTATAATGAAGGACATACAACGATGGAATGTCCAAGACTACGAGGTGCAGGACCCCCTTCGCAGTCGATGGCACCTCCAGCAGTAGGACCATCGGTCGGGGTCACACAAGTAGTCGCTACAATGCCATTTCATGGCCTTGTTCAATACCATGAATTCCCAAATCATCAAGGAATCCAAAATAATGAATATTATGAAATCTGTGGAATTCATGGCCACTCCCCTCGACATTACACCATTATACAAAAGTATTCCCCTATTTCAAATATAATATACCGTGAATTCTTTGGGTCGCCTACTCACTCTACCAAGTAATGTCGCGCCTTGAATTCTCCCTCAGACAGATTGGATCAATCAACATTTAGGGTCAATGAAGCTCCTCGAGGGTTTGGAGGAGGTCGCAGAGGCAGGGGAGGATTTTGAGCTGGATGGACTAGCAAGAGAGGACCATTTCATTGTTACAATTGTGATGAACAAGGGCATATCACAAGAGATTTTCCATTAACGCGAAGACCTTGGTGTGCACATTGTAGAAATAACACCCATGCCACCGAGGAGTTTCTTGAATTGATCGCCAAATGGGAAGACCACACAAGTCAACAAGGCACTAATTTGATTAATCCTAAACCTATACCTATTTCTAGAGATAAAGAGCTCAATATTAACATTATTACTTAATGTGGAACAAGGACTGGTGTAGATGTTGAAAATCCTAATCAAATCAAGATCCAGAGGGTGGTACCTATGCATGGTAATTATGATCCCATGAGGCAGAAGGAGTTCTTTCATAACGTAGTAGAGATGTTCCATCAAATTTCTAATCCTGCAATGCCAAGAGTTGCAGAACCAAGCTTTGAGCTTCAGCCAAGAGTTGTGGATAATTAGCTCGTACAGAAGGACCCTCTAGGGAAATCACAAAATATTATTGATTTATGGTTCCAACTATTTTCCAACATTTTGGAGGATGAACAAATCACTAAGAAGTTGCGAAAGATACTCAAGGGAACTTTGGGGACTAAAGGGAGCCCATAAGAGATAATTGTCTCTAATATTCCAGAGAGGAATACAAGTAGGATACAGAGGAGGAAGTGGAGATCTGGGAGATAACTTAGACTAAACACCCACATCGATGATTATGAGATTAGTGATGTCATGCTAGATTTAGGCTTTGACGTCAATATACTGCCAAAGAAGACATGGGAAGCAATGGGAAAGCTTGAGCTCGTATATTCACCTATTCAGTTGTGGATTGTGAATCAATACTGCATTTATCTCATTGGGAGGCTACAAAATTTTGAAGTGGACTTAGCTGGAATTAAGACTATGGAAAACTTCAAGGTCATAGAAATAATGGGGAAAAGGATCCATACCCAGCCTTATTGGGAATCGACTGGTCATATGAGAACTACATTTTCATAGATATTAAGAAGGAAATTATGACCTTTGAAGTGGATGGCATGAAATTAACCCAACCTCTCGGCCCATACCAAGGCCCTCAATATACTGATCCAAGAGATGAGAATATGGAACATGATGTCTTGGATCAACTTTACACTATGACTATAGGAAAGCGAGCAAACTACATTAACCTTGTTGCATATGGGTCAGTAATTTGGTGGATCATTCAATCTGCAAGTGAATATTTAGAGGCAATTTTTGATAAATTGGCAACATGGAAGATATGAAAAATTTTCAAGATGTTGTGCAACTATCAGAGCAGTCAGGTGGATTAGGACAAAGATTAGAGAACACCCTGTTATGATTGTACTCCAAATTTACGCAGCTTTCTTGTTGATCTAGAGGATAAGGTTGTGGAAAATCAAAGAATATATATACTTGATATTGCATTAAAATTCTCTCCAGCTAGGTGATGGGCCACTCATAAGGGAATTCTGACTTGTTGGGATGAGGTTAAACTTGCCATTCAATATCGCTTTATCCTTCCATCACAGATCAACCAATCGAGTGAGGATCGGAAGTTGAAGCATCAAGTGTTAACTCTAAAATCGTGTGATGGGTCCTTTGATCCAAATGAGCATGTTGTGCATTGTATTAAGGTATCGAAAGTTGTGCAACTGCCTTCTAAACTTTGGTTGCATCAATTTATTCATTCTTTGGGAAAAATTCCAAATGCTTGGTATGTGCATGAAGAAACCAAAAGAAAAACTGATTGTTGAGATGTACTTCAAATCCAGTTCTGCCACGATTTCTCATTTTTGTTTAAGTCTTTTGAACTCATCTTTGTGTTGCAACAAATTAAGAAACTACTATTTACTGATGAATTTAATCCTGCACATCCCCCTATAGTTTGTCGTGAACATGAATATCTAATTCGTCGTAGCCTTTATCCATCCCTTGCACGAATACCTATGGCCTGTAGGAATATTGATAGACCTAGAAGATCCTGAAGACACAGAGGACCTTAGGAATTTGACTTTTAAAGAATCCAAAGGCACTAGAGATGTTAGAGACACTATGTCAGACGAGGTCAACAATTATTATTCCAAACTCTCGAAGTTGTGAAAAATAAACATAGGGAGTGAGGAGCATCCCAAAATGGAATCCATAGGAGACTATTGAGATGAACAAATCATGACAAAAATACAAGCTCTGTTGTGGGAATATGAGGATCTATTCCCTAAAAGATTTTCAGAATTAAAAGGGATTAAGGGAGATTTAGAGGAGATGAATATAGACATAAATCCAAACTCAAAACCAGTAAAACATAAGCCATATCATCTGAATCCTAGATTCAAAGAGAAGGTCAAGAAGGAGATTGATAGAATGTTAGCAGTTGGGTTGATTTTCCCTATGGATGAGGCTGAGTGGATTATCCCAATGGTAATACAGAGAAAGAAAGGTAATGAGGACATACAATTATGTGTGAATTACATACATTTAAACTCAGCCCATGTATGACCCTTTTTATACTCCCTTTAGTGATGAAGTCCTTGATCAAGTAGCGGGGAAGGAATCTTATTCTTTTACAGATGGGTTTTCTGGGTATCACCAAGTCAGAATTGTAGAAAAGGACAAGTGAAAGTCTACATTCACTATCGAGTGGGGATCATTTGCCTAAAATGTTATGCCTTTTGGGATCAAGAATGCCCCAACAATGTTCTCTCAGATAGTGATTGCAACATTCCATGACTTCATTCACAGGTTTCTTGAAGTCTATAAGGATGATTGGAATGTTTACAACTTATTAAAGGAGCACATCAGTCTATTATAGTTGATGTTTGACCACTGCAAACAACTACAAATTTCCCTCAATCTGAAAAAGTGCATTTTTTGCGTGCCATTTGGGAATCTGCTTAGACATATTGTATGTAGGGAAGGAGTCCTAGTTGATCCTGCAAAAGTTGTTGTGATACTGAATATGCCTCCACCTACAACTGTTAAACAATTGCGGTCAACATTGGGTCACACTAGGTATTATCACAAGTTTATCATAAACTACGAAAGAAATATGAGGCTTTTAGTTGGATGCTAGAATGCACTCAATCCTTTGATACCCTCAAAGAAAAGCTAAGTATTGCTCCTATCCTCATCTATCTGAATTGGACGGTGGAATTTCACATCCATATTGATGCTTCTGGTATTGTGTTGAGAGAAATCCTTGCACAACCTAGTAAAGCAAACCTGGATCATCCTGTCTACTTTTCCAATAAGAAGCTTTCGCGGGACAAACACAACTACACTACAATTGAAAGGGAAGTTTTGGAAAGGGTGTATGCTTTGCAAAAGTTTAGACATTATTTTCTAGGCAGACACTTTAAATTCTTTACTGATCACTTTGCTTTGAAATATCTTGTTAATAAGTTTATGTTAGAACAAAGAATGTGCAGATGGATATTGTTGTTTCAGAAGTTTTCTTTTGAGGTGATTGTTAAGCCAAGAAAATTAAATGTGGGTCCAGACCATTTTTCTAGACTAGAGTTAGGAGAGAGTGGTGGAGATATAGATGATCAACTCCCAATTGTAGATCTTTTCAAAGTTGAGGCTATTCATGATTACTTGTCTAAAATTGCACTATTTTTTAGTACAATTTCCTTCCCTGAAGGTTATTCCGCAACTCAAAAGCGATACCTTGTGGTTCGTGTAGTGGAATATCAACTAATTGAAGGTCAACTGTGCAAGTTGGGATTGAAAAATTTTCTCAGACAATTTGTACTTAACCATGACAGACCTGCTATTTTGTGGGAATTTCAAAGTGGAGTTGTGGGAGGACACATAGGTGGAAAGGCAACTGCCCAGAAGATATTACAAGCAGGATTGTGGTGGCCAAGGATGTTCAAGGATGCCAAAGATTATGCCAGGGTAATTGATGTCTATCAGTGAATTGGTAAGCCATCATGTAGAGATGAGTTACCTTTATACCCTATCCGAGCAATGCAAACCTTTGAAAAATGGGTTGTTGATTTTATCGGTCCAATAAACCCCCCTACAACCGATTACTTGACTCAATTGGTAGAAGCACGAGTTATTCAAGATTACTCTACAGACACATAAGCATGGTTTATTTTTGAGAACACAATTATCAGTGATCAAGGTTCCCAGTTTATTAGTGAGACTATATTTACCCTCACAAGAGAGTTTTTGATGCAGCACCATAAGAGTAGTCCATACCATCCACAAGATAATGGAATAGTAGAAGCCTTCAACAAGATCTTATACATGGGCTTAACTAAAGTATGTTGCACAAACCGTGATGATTGGGATGAGAGAGTTCCAGTTGTGTTATGGGCTTATTGAACCACTACAAAGAAATTACACATGTTTACCCTATTTCAATTGGTATATGGAAGATAAGCAGTAGTGCCAAGCTATTATGATGACATACGATGAGTCCATCGTTACTAATCCCACACATCTATATAATGTAATGTTGAATATCCAACCTTTACAATATATTTTTAATAAAACCCCATATATATAGAATATACAACCTCTAGAATATATTTTTAATAAATCCCATATATATAAAATATCAAACCTCTAGAATATATTTTTATCAAAACCCCATATATATAATTAATTCAAAACCTTGGTATTATTCTTTCACTTAACTTAAGAATAAGAATTAAATAAACTTTGAATTACCTCTCTTTTATTGCTTTTATATTTAATAATCTTTTATGACTTTGTAAAACTACTCATGAAGTATTTTAATAAAATAATATTGTTGTCCTTCCAATTCTTTTGATGTTTTACCCATAAAGTATGCTTTCTGTTTTACCCCATATATATATATATATAATTAATTCAAAACCTTGGTATTATTCTTTCACTTAACTTAAGAAAAAGAATTAAATAAACTTTGAATTACCTCTCTTTTATTGCTTTTATATTTAATAATCTTTTATGACTTTGTAAAACTACTCATGAAGTATTTTAATAAAATAATATTGTTGTCCTTCCAATTCTTTTGATGTTTTACCCTATAAAGTATGTTTTCTATTATATAATTTATATTTTGTTGTAATGTAGATTAACTCTTATATTATGTAGGTGTTGGCTAGTTGTTTTATAAAATGGTTTTTTTCACCGGAATCTGGTAATATAAATTTACACGAATTATTATTTTTTGTTGTTCAAAATCCATTTATGAATGCATAAATGGATTTAACATGATGAAAAACTCTTAGGAAACTTGGATTATACAGAAATAATCACTCAAATCTACGAATCCAACAATTCATCGTCGGATTTCGGGCAAATATCCCCGGAAAAAATCATCATTTCGTAGAACCTTTAGCCTATTGCTATTATGTATAGCCATGATGGCGGTGATATTTCACAAGTACTACCTTCTCCTTCAATAATTTATGATGATTCATTTTACTTTTGAAAATGTGTTATTTCTCCTAATAAGTGGTGTGGCATATGGAATAGATGAATTTGCATTTTAAGGGGATTTCCAAGAACCATGATTTCCTTCGGAGTGGCCCGAAGTTGATGTGCTAGAAGTTGACGGATTTGTAGTTCCCAATAACACATGAACTTTAATATTCTAGTGTCATTGCATGTTTCCTATTCACAATGGTATTGAGGGGCTTGATTTCAAGGAGAAATATTTTATGTAGTCTAAACATTTGATTATTTGGAGTTTTTATGGGTATATTTTCAAATCAATTTTTACTGAAATCTAGCAAAAATTTGTTGGAACTCAAGATTTCAGTGATTGAATCTATATAATTCAAGTTCCCCGAGGGTTTTTCAGGGTGTTGAATCCATTTGTGTATTCAAAAATGCAATTTAAACAACAAAAAATGGTGATTTCACCAAGATCTATTTCATTGGATTCAGGTGAAAAAGTTCAAAAAATCGAATGTTTAGACAACACCGAAATATTTTGGTGTGTATGTGTATATCTCCTTAATATAATGGCCATGGTCTATCTATTTATTTATTATTCCTTTCCTCCAATCAGGGATACTAGCTTTTTCCTCGCGGTTAACGATAGTTGACCGACTATTACTTGGTCCATTTTGCTACATTAGTTGGTGTGTTTTGGAGCAACCTGATATTATGCACTCTAATTTGTAACAATAACCTAAGTTTACGTTTAAATTTCTTATTACCTTGATTTATTTAACCTAAGTTTCTATTCGAATTTCTTATTACATTTATTTATTTTTTAAAATAAATTTATTTTGGTATTTATTAAATATTATAAATCAAAATTTTGATTCATTCAAAGCTTGTTAATGTGACGTTATTGCCCTGGTGTATGCGATTTCTTTTTCGGAATTGTCGGGATTAAAAATGAATTAAAAAAAATAAAAATTGAATGGTTGTTTGGGCGGACTCTGACACTTGTTGTAGTCGAGGTTTTAAATAATGATGCAGTCAATAGCCTGTGACTACAGGGCAGTCCACTTGGTAGGTTGCATGGAGCCACCACTTCATGCTCCATCTCATGTGACATGAGTGTGCCACCACAAGGTTCACTCCTGATCAACAATGGTGAACCTATATGTGTAACTTCCGCCTGGTTGAACAGAGCATTGTGTATTATACTCGGGTCCATCAGCCCAACCAGTACGTGGTTGGTGTATTCCAAATGCGGAATCTGGAATTGCACATATCCAATCTATAAATGCAATAGGGATTTAGAAAATGGTTGAATCCATTGTTTCTATTCTATGTCATTCTATGAAAGACAAAAGATTACCTGAAGGGCGATATTCATAAGCAATAACTGACATAATGCTCTAGTAATCCTCATCGTCTAATTCGAGCCATGGTGAAGCAGGTTTTTGTTGAAAATATGTTGTCGATTCTCATTGAATGTTATTGGTGTTGTTATTGGTGTCATCAGTATTAGGGAAATCCAGAAAACCCAATTCGTCCTCGACTGAATCAAAAAGAAACCAGAAGAAGTTTCTTCTTTGACGTTGCATGTACAGACGTTTTTGTTGCACAATTCTTTGAGCTTGCAAGTAGAGACATTTTCGTTGCGCAATTCTTTGAGCTTGCAGATACATACCTTGTTATTCACAATCACTATACTTAAACCATTGTTATTCTTATTGTTAATACTCTTAAGCATGTGCCCCCGGGGTGTTGAACAATCGGTGATGGAGTGTAATATTAAGGCACTTTGTTATGTTAAGTCATCAGTTTGAAACCCTCGACTAACCTTGTGTGTCACGTGAGGGACCGCATTGGCATGCTTGGGGTTATATTGGTAGCAATCGGATAACACGACCACATGTCACGCAAGTATGTGCCTAACTAGTTGTTAATTTCCCCAGTAAAAAAAAATACTACTAAGAATGCCCTTGTCCAAATATCCCATTGAAAACACCTCCATCCTTGCCCATTCCTCTACATGCATTAAGACACTTCTGCTTCATTGAGAAACCTGCACAGAGAGACCCACTACACCTATTATGCATGGCGATAGTAGTGAAAGTAGTTGAAAAAGCACCAGCAATACCCATAAGAGATTCCAAGTGATTCTTTGCATTGCCTACCTATTCTCATTTCTACTGTGCCTGGTTCTTTGATTGGCAACCCATGTGTTGTCTCCTCAATTGGAAGCTCTAACCTGCCACCACAACACAATTAAATAATAAAAACGGGAATTTTAATGAAATTGATTATTGTTTCCAGCCATTGATGTTTGACTGAGTGAATTAGAAACATTTGTGCAGTGTAGTCATGGCCACTGTCATACCAGATATATAGAAATTTAGCCGTGATACAATCTTTCTTTTCAATTCAACTCACAATGGTGTTCTATTCCATGTAATTTCAAGCGGCATGTATAGTTGTGTGTTGTTTCGATCTATTTGATGAAGGATTGGTATGAAGTTGAAGTTAGATATAAGGTACACAACTACTATTCACGCAATTGACTCTGGAAAATAGGGCTTGTGCTCAATTGTCACACACCCACTACGACAACCTAGATTTTTCGTATTTTCTTTGAGGGACAGAATCCCCGAATTTCTATGGTGCCTAGCACAGACCATCCCTTCCCTTATCCTCCTCCATGTGATCATTGGCTATGACCACAGGCCTTACCAAAAAGGCGCTTCTAGCTTTCCCGTTTCGAGATTTATGTGTGTGAGCTCTCCCGGGCTCCCTATCCCTTGAAATGTCGAAACCCGAAATGGGGTTAACGAGCTCCTTAGCTCCCCTTTTTCCTACTCCATGTGACCACCTCAGTGAACACAAGCTAACACCAAATGGCTCTACCGGAACTCGACTTTCGAGATTCTTGTTGCAAGGAACCCTTGTTCCTTGAATCCTCGAAACCCGAAAGCCCGGTATCATCCAGATCTACAGTCCAGATCGTCAACTTGATCAACAGCCTGGATTAAATCTCTACATTCTATCTTTCGGGATTCTGGCGGGGTCTTCACTCTTATTTCCCCGATCTCCAGAACCCTGACGGCTTTAGATCTTCACCACGCGTCCTCTACAAATGGACAGTCCAGATTACTTGCTCTTGGTCTTTGAGCAAGTAAAAACCAGTACGGTATTGGTTCGGTGGAAGATAACGCAACCATTCYAGGTCCCTTCCACCACCTCTCGTTAGCCATCATGGTCTCTTTTATCACATCCCCTCCTAGCAGTCATGCAACTCGTATTCATAACATAATTTACATTCATCAACCTTTTATACAAAGGTCCATCAAATTAAACATTCACATCTTTGAGTTTGCCATAGTTCTTGGCCAATATAGTTATTTTTACAGATTGGGGGAAACAAGGTGTTACAATTCCCTCCCCCTTAAAGGAACATCGTCCTCGATGTTCTATCTATCAACATGACGTGTATGTACAGAAGTAAACAAAATCATATATGCATGTTTCATGGCATCTTCCATTTCCCACGTAGCCTCATCTGGGCCAAAATCTTTCCAGTGCACCTTGACCTGTGCAATGGTTCGGTTCTTGAGTGGGGTTTCCTTTTTGTCCAGTATGCATTGAGGTTCTGGCAGGTATTCTCCCTCCGGTTCCACCTGGATCACAGACCAGTAAATTATATGATTAGAATCATGTACATATTTCTTCAATTATGAAACATCGAAAACATTATGTGCTTTTACTGTGGGAGGAAGTGCTAGCCTATAGGCTACATGTCCCACTCTATCTAGAACTTCAAAGGGTCCACAATAGCGAGGTGTCAACTTGGCACAATCTCCCATCCTCAAGGAACTCTTCCTGGGCCTAACTCTGAGATATACGTGGTCTCCCGTCTTGAATTCTCTTGGAGTTCTCGTTCAGTCGGCGTAACTTTTATGTCTGTTCTGAGCGACCTTTAGATTTTGTTTTATCTGAGTCACTTGTTGTTCCATTTCTTTCAACATGTCGGGTCCAATAGTAATTATGTTCATGGGATTACTCCAACTGACTGGAGTGTTGCACGGTCTACCATAGAGGGCTTCGAAAGGGCTCATCTTTAGGGATTCTTGGTAGCCATTGTTGTAGGCAAATTCAACCAATGGCAGGTAATCTTCCCACTTTTTGGGTTGAGGCATTACATGCATCCTTAGTATGTATTCTAATATTTGGTTCACTCTTTTCATATGTCCATCGGTTTGAGGATGATAGGCTATGCTAAACCGTAATTTGGTCTCCAGACCAACCATCAAGGATTTCCAAAAGTTGGAAGTAAATTTCGTGTCTCTGTCAGACACGATCTCTTTAGGCATACCATGTAGTCTGGATATCTCCTTCATGAATATGTTGGCGATGTCTATTGCCTTGCAAGTCGAGTTGATGGGGATAAAATGAGTGGACTTGCTCAGTTTATCCACCACTACCATGATGGCGTCATTCTATTTGGTTGATGTTGGTAATCCGGTGATGAAGTCCATGGAAATGGTTTCCCATTTCCATTCTAGGATTGGTAGAGGTTGTAATAATCATGTTGGGTGTCGATGTTATGCTTTAACATGTTGGCCTTGTATGCATTTGGATAAGTACTCAGCTATGTCTTTCTTCAATCCAGGCCAATAGAATTGTTTCCTGGTGGCCGTGATCATCTTCTAGTATCCTGGATGACCAGTATATGGTCTTTTATGTAGTTCATCCATTATGAACCTCTTCAAGTCGTCACAATCTGGAATATACAATATGTTTTTGTAAGTTAGCAGGCCTCCATCTATCATCTGGTAACCTTCATACTTTATCCCTGTGGGTTCTTCCTCCAGGTACGAGGTCACGGTCTGGAAGAATGTGTCTGTTTCTTGTGCATTCTTAACTCTTTCCCTGATGTTGGTCTCGCAGGTGGTCACCACTACCAAATGAATTGTTTTCATACTTCTGCTAAGGGAATCGGCCACCTTATTTTCCTTTCCCTTGATATGTTTGATTTTTAAATCAAACTCACTAAGACGGGCCATCCACCTAGCTTGTCTAGCATTGAGTTTTGGTTGGTCAAACAGATGTCGCAATCCACAGTGGTCTGTCTTGAGTACGAATTTCCTTCCCATGAGGTAATGCCTCCACATTTTCAAGGCATGCACTATGGCGGCCAGCTCTAGATCATGGGTCACATAGTTGGATTCGTGCTCATTCAATTTTCGGGATTCATAGAAGACTACACTTCCTTCTTGCATAAGGACTCCCTGGAGCCCTTCCTTACAGGCATCTGTGCACATGAGGAAGTCGTTTTTGGGATCAGTGATCTTCATCACGGGTGCATGGGTCAGAAGGTGTTTCAGGCATTGAAATCTTTCTTCACATTCTTGTGTCCACGTGAATTTAGCTCCCTTCTTCTGGAGGGCAGTGATTGGACAACCAATCTTGGAGAATCCTTTTATAAATCTCCTATAGTATCCTGCTAAGCCCATAAAGGATCTGATATCTGAAACGTCCTTTGGGGTAGGCCATTCCATGATAGACCGGATTTTGTCAAGGTCTACTGCTACTCCTTTTTCAGATATGACATGGCCCAAGTAATGTATTTGCTTCTGGAAAGAGTCGCACTTGCTAAATTTTGCATAGAGTTGATGTTCTCTTAGCACTTGAAGCAAAAGTCTAAGATGTTCCTCATGTTCCTCTCTATTCTTGGAGTAAATTAATATATCGTCAATAAAAACCAGTACAAATTTGTCTAGGAATTTGTTGAGCACATTGTTCATCAAGCACATAAAAGTGGCAGGGGCATTGGTTAATCCAAATGGTACTACCACAAACTCATAGTGACCATATCTCGTCCTGAAGGCAATTTTGTGGATGTCTTCACCCTTGATTCAGACTTGATGGTATCTAGATCTCAAGTCAATCTTTGAGAAGATGGAAGCTCCTCCCAATTGATCGAACAAGTCATCAATCCGGGGTAAGGGGTACTTGTTCTTTATGGTTACCTTATTGAGCTATCTATAATCTAGGCACAGTCAGAGGGTACCATCTTTCTTCTTCACAAACAGAACTGGTGCTCCCCATGGGGAAACGCTGGGCCAGATATAGCCTTTGTCTGTCATTTCTTTTAGTTGTAATTTAAGCTCAACTAGCTCGGGTGTGCTCATCCTATAGGGTGTCCTAGACACGGGCACTGCTCCTGGTGCAAGTTCTATCAAGAAGTCAATGTCCCTTCTTGGAGGTAAACCCGGTACCTCTTCCGAAAACACATCTCTATATTCTCTTAGTGTGGGGTGGTCTTTGAGGCTTGGTTTGTCATCTTCAACTGATTCCAACACCTGTATCGCATATAGTGGACATCCCTTTCTGTAATACTTTCTCATTTGAAGGGTTGATATTCGTCTCCCCGAGACAGGTTTTTGGATCCCTTGAAGGGTTATCCTTCTTCCTTCTTCACTTACACATTCTAAGGTTTTATGGTAACAGTCCAGTCTGGCTTTATGTGTGGCTAGCCAATCCATACCAATCAATAGGTCATATGATCCTAGGGGTAGTATGTTAAGGGTTGCTTGGGTGGGGAATTCACCCATAGTGAATTGGCAAGATGGTATGACCTCCGCGACCTTTCTTTTGGTGCCAGTGGCTAACTGTAACAACCATGACTTGGCGTGTTTATATGGCTGTAATTTACACTTATCAACAACCTTAGGAGCTATATAACTCAAATTTGAACCAGGGTCAATTAGAATAGACACTAGATTGTTGGTGATCATACCTTCCATCTCCACCACTGAAGCTTGGTGGTCAACTTGTTTATTATCCATGGCTGCATAAATTTGCGGCATACTCTTGGCCACGTCATTGACGGTGGTAGCTTCTTGAACGTTGTAAATTCTCCGACTGTTCTATTGCCGGTGCGAGCAGTCCCTCAGTAGATGTTCTTCTCCACAACCCCAACATTTCAAGGGTTCTCTCTTTGGGTTATCAATCTTTCCTGGGGTATATCCAAAAGGTTTATTTCCTCTCTGGGAGAGGAAATTCTG
>SNQJ01S0007546.1:64642-99626 GCA_010110895.2 Picea sitchensis
GATAGGTCTTCTTCGTGAATCCCTTTTACATTCTTAAGGTCTTCCCACCAAATGGAAGCCTTCCCATTCAGGTTGAAAGTGGCTACTCGGGCCTTCAAGTTTTCCGAGAAGTCATGGACTCTGAAATACTTCTTTAGTCCAAGCAGCCAGGCCTCCACTTCCTCTCCCTTCTTTATTTCACCATCGAAAGAGGGTCGTTTGGCCTTCTTGAATTCTTCGAGATTATGATTTTTGGAATTATTTCGCTTCTTCTATTTTCTTCGAGAATAAGAACTAGTTCTGCTACTAGAAGATTCCTCTGAATTGCCAGTTTCCTTTCTAGAGGAATCGTCAGACGCTTGTCCCTTATCTTTGGGGTGGACCTTTCTTTAGGTTCTCTTCCCAATGTGGCCACTTAAAAGACCACGTTTCCGTATCTCAGGTGGACTTCGACTTTTCTTTGTCTATCGTTGGTCTACGTGACTCGTGTCAGGTCCATGTTGCAATTGTCTTTGTATGTCGGATAAACTTTGCAGCAAGACTACATTAATTTATGTTTGCTTCTCTTGCTCTTTTATCAACCTCTCGTTGTCAGCCTTGTAGCTCTGTAGTTCGACCATGAGGCTTCTCACAGTCTCAACTAGATCTGGAGGGGTCTCTACCACTCTCCTTTCATCAAACTCTTCATCTTTATTGTGGGAGCCATCCCCCACTTTGTGGTGCGTCACCATTCTATGCGTCTGCAGTTTCCCGTGGTTGATCGTCTGCTTATTGTGAAAGAAAAAAACACTTGTTGTTAGTCAACATTATATTCATTCACAATCAATGCATAATTCATATTTTTCAAATGCATACACACAATAGGAATTTTCATTCTTAACTTTGACTTTTGATAAGGGGGTTAGGATAGAGAGCTACTCCTTTTAAGAGTACTTCAAATGTAGTTTATGTGCAACTTGTTCATGAGCCCAAGCAGGCCAAGTGTTGTAACCATGCTCTGATACCAATTTGACACACACCCACTACGACAACCTAGATTTTTTTGTCTTTTCTTCGAGGGACAGAATCCCTGAATTTCTACGGTGCCTAGCGCAGACCATCCCTTCCCTTATCCTCCTCCATGTGATCATTGGCTATGACCACAAGCCTTACCAAAAAGGTGCTTCCATGTTTCGTGTTTCAGGATTTCTGTGTGTGAGCTCTCCCCGGCTCCCTGTCCCTTGAAATGATGAAACCTGAAATGGGGTTAACGAGCTCCTTGGCTCCCCTTTTTCCTACTCCATGCGACCACCTCAGTGAACACACGCTAACACCAAATGGCTCTACCGGAACTCGACTTTCAAGATTCCTATTGCAAGGAACCCTTGTTCCTTCAATCCCCGAAAGCCCGGTATCATCCGGATCTATGGTCCAGATCGTTGACTTGATCAACGGCCCGGATTAAATCCTGGTATTCTACCTTTCAGGATTCTGGCAGGGTCTTCACTCCTATTTCCCCGATCTCCAGAACCCTGACGACTTTAGATCTTCACCATGCGTCCTCTACAAATGGACGGTCCAGATTCTTTCGGGACCCAAAATGTCGATTCCTGAGTTTAGACCCTTGATTAACTGCTAGCACCTACCTCCTTCTTCTACCACATGACCCTGTCCTGTGACCTAGGGCTCATCCACAGAGCGCATCGAGGTTTCGTATACCGGGATTTCACAACTTGCGAAGACGAGGGGTCTTACCCTGTGGTTTCCCGAATGTCGAAACGCCGAAACTTATTCACACTAAACCAATGGTCTAGATCACTCATGGATCAACGACCACGATCACATCGGGATTTCGCGAATCGTGATTTCGTGCGGTCTTACCCTTGACCACTCCAAGTCACGAGTCAGTGAAATGCTACCTAAATGCCACGTGTCCTATGCTAATGGATGGCTTCGAATACTTTGGGACTTTCAGGACTTCGTCGAATCCACTCTCCTGCCTATGCAAGGTATTAACGCCTGTGCTCCTCCTCTAGATCCATCGGTCTTCACAAATCTGGGGTATTTCCGAAAGGATTCCGACAGTTCGTCTACCAAATGATGGGGTATTCTCTTTCGATAATTGGACTCACTATCCTTTCTGAGCTTGATTCACGAGATTCAACCTCTCGAGGCTTCGACCTCCCACGACTTCAAAACTTGAGAGAACTACTCTTTCTTGTACAAGGTTTGCAGACCCAGGTCATCTAGACCTTCAGATGATTCTTGGGTAATTATCCCTAGGCTTGGTGACCTGACTGAGATGTCTTCCTAATTCGTCGATCTATGAACTCTATGACCAGGGTAAAGTAAACTTGTGGGTTTTCTATAACGGTAGTCTTTTCAAGGAACTCACTCTGACTCTGAAATGTGAGGAAACTCCCCGGAAAAAGGTGCCTTCGGGAAATTAAACCAGGATAGAGCACGAGTCAAGTAGATGAGACAATTCTCAAGAGAACGGACTCGTATTCTGAACTTATTCATTCTATACATAAATCGATTATGGTCATATATAAGTATAAGCATGCATCCATTATTCCCAATCAAAACACAAGGCAATCACTTCTATACATAAACCATTTATGAGCGTATAAACATGAGCATGCATTCAAGATATTCAATTCAAAATACAAGACATAAACACTTATCAGAAACACCAGGCGTGACGTGACTGCTGAGAGGGCTGCTCGTTTCCACCCAACCGTAGGCTCGGTGACTCCAAACGGATTTACCACTAGCCACCCCCGAGCTAGACCACGATGCTTGAGATTAAGTCTCCTACTTCCAACTCAACGGAAGTCAAGGACGAAGGTTACTCTCCTCCTCCTCCTTTGTTCAGAACTCCCTGTATTTCCAGAGTTCCTCCCGGTTCTCTTCCGCGATCCCTATCGCGCGTGTTCTCTTCTTGTTCCCCGCACTTCCTTTCTTTCCTTTTCTGCAAGATTGTGTGTGGCGCGAATTCCCCCATCCGTGGTTAGGTCTGAGAGATTCTACGGATGGGCGGTTTGCCCCCATCCCCTCATTAACTCTTAAGGAGCCTCCCCACCTACCATCCTGACGGGTAATTCATTCCAGGGTCAGAGAGTTGCTCTTGGTCTTTGAGCAAGTAAAAACCAGTACGGTATTGGTTCGGTGGAAGTTAACGCAACCATTCCAGGTCCCTTCCACCACCTCTTGTTAGCCATCATGGTCTCTTTTAGCACATCCCCTCCCAGCAGCCATGCAACTCATATTCATAACATAATTTACATTCATCAACCTATTATACAAAGGTCCGTCAAATTAAACATTCACATCTTTGAGTTTGCCATAGTTCTTGGCCAATATAGTTATTTTTACACACTAGGGGAAACAGGGTGTTACATCAATTATGTTACGGGTCTCCAAAACCTATATTGTGATTGGACTAGATTATTTTCATTTCCTCCAACAGAACCCTAGACCTACGTAGAGCTCAGTTACTAGGTAGGTTTTCTTTTTTCGTTCATGGAGGTCTGCCCTCCTTCATTCATAGGTGGATGAAATTATTGTGTTTATGGACGTGTGTCATGTTTTATGGACAGGTTCTTTAGAAGATGATGGCCACGTGGTATTGAAGAATTGTCTCTACATGGAGAATATTTACTTTTTATTTTAGTTTTTTAAATGATTTTGTTTTACTAAAAAATGAAGTGAGATGCTACACTCAAATTTTCTACAATATCATTAAATGTGGTGGTGGCATAATGCATTAAATGCAAGCCTTCTTCACATGCCTTCAACTCATGTTCCTTTGATGCCTTCAATTCCCATATCTATCAAAACCATCTTGGATAAGTATGATCCTAAATTTCTTCATTGATCATAACCTTTTCAATGCATCAAGTTTGTTTTAGCATTATATATAGGGTTAGATCAATAGATTTTTTATTACTAATTAGAGAACCAAAAGCTACGACATTATTTCTTATGTTGTAAGTTAAAGTGCAAGAACTCTGGATTGATGACGAACAACAATTTAGATGAATTCAATCAACTAATCCTAGAGATAATGATAAATCCAGATTTTTTCAATTACTGCCAATATTGAAGTTCAAATAATTTAGAAGTCCCTTGCAGTGACTTGAAGTATCAAACTCTTGATCTATGACTACCCTTTCTTTGATACTTCGTCTCTAAATATTCTTAAGCGCCTATCACAGATTACAGATTCGACTGTACTCAATTGTTCAAAGGGTGTATGGTGGCTATTTTTAATATATGTTCAATGTTTATGTCATCTCTACATCAATGAGCAGGGGGTTCAGGTCATTGTCTCTACCTTATATATTATGCAACCCATCTTGCAAGCATATGTAGACTAACGTCACTTGGAATTGCATGGACTATATTCACTTGGAAGTCATTTAAAGTACTCAGATCCTACTTCTAATTAACTATAACTTCGCATTTTATGCTAACATATGGCCTTTATGGTTTTTGTAGATATATATAGTACAAATGATCTCAACTATGTCTACAATATGTTATCTCGATTATCTATGGAATTTTTTATGGTGGCTTAAATTCTTTTCACTTGTTTTCTGATGTGTTTCCTTATTCTACAAGGTCGTTGTATAGTTTGGAAATATGGTACACTTGAGGACTGGTGCTTACATCTATTTTGCTATCGAATTTGAATTTTATTTCTATTTTGTATGTAAACAATACAAATAGCATATATATATCAACATTTTTCACATTGATAAATTGATAAACTGAGAAATTGTGTATCCTTACGGTTAACAAAAAAACTGTGTATATTGAATTCCATGGGTTGTAGTATCTACCACTATTTCAATTAGGTTCTCCCATAATTTGAGTGAACTTTTTTTTATCAATACCATGTCATGGACATGCGATATAGAATTAGGAATAGTGTTTAATTGGTGATCAAACTAGAAAAATAACATTTTTAATTTAAATATTTTGATTTATTTGAAATATAATTAGAAATCTAGGCGAACACCATCTATCATTAATGACATTGTCACTGCCAGGTTTTGGGAAGTGATGATGATGACATTTCTCTATTTTAGTCACCACTCATCGAACACCTTAATCCATGTTGATTTAAGAGATCTAGGATATCCAATCTCCTAAATAATTTTTTGATTTTCATTTTCTTTGTATGAGGAATTTGGAACTTGTTGTAAGCGAAGATGGTTATGTAGAACTCATCCATGAATGCAATAACCGAAGATGATTATTTAGAACCCACCTTGGAGTGCAATAATCGAACATGATTATTTAGAACTCGTCTTGGAGTGCAATTACTGAATTTTCGATGACTCGATTGGTACAAAGAGTCACTACTATTCCCTCATGCTTGGATGCCAATGGAAATATATGAGTTTTGCAAGTGGGATAATATAAGAGTTTCGAAAGTGGTTGGGAAGAATTAGAAAGAGTGGGACAACATAAGTATATGTTGCCTTACTCTTCCTTGCTACTTAAGTATATGTGTCCTTACTCTTCCCTCATACTTGGATGCCAGTGGATAATATATGAGTTTTTGAAGTGTTTTAATACTTCCCTTTTTCCTTTTTTACTTTGATGTTAACGGATAAAATAAAGATGTCAATGGTTAATATAATAGTTTTTGGGGAAATTCATGAAAATCGAAGAGACAAGTCATTGTTGGAGTAATGGTATCAACAACTAAATCAATGGTTCTACCACAAATCAATTATAAAGGTCTACATCCATTGTCTACATGCATTTTTTAAGTCACCTACAATCATTATTGTTTGCGGAGAATAAACTTCTATGGTTGTCTTGAAGCCAAAACAAAGTGATTACCCTGAAGAACTAAATATATCACCAAGAAACATTTAATAATTCATAACTAACTAACTAACTTGTAACGATCAGAAAGAAGACTAACCTAGATACTAACGCTTGAAGTAGACCCCTCACACAAATCCTTGATCCAATTTTCCACTCCAAGGCTTTCTCTAATAACCTACACACTAAGAGGGAAAAAGTTGCAAGGTAGGTGGTTACAAATAACTAACTTTA
This sequence comes from Picea sitchensis, assembly GCA_010110895.2. Classification (NCBI taxonomy): domain Eukaryota; kingdom Viridiplantae; phylum Streptophyta; class Pinopsida; order Pinales; family Pinaceae; genus Picea; species Picea sitchensis. The sequence continues at coordinate 70,679 of SNQJ01S0007546.1, forward strand.
ACTATACCAATTGAAATTAAACACATTAGTATTCCAAATAATCAAATGCTTATATATAACAATAGTAAATAAAAAAACAAGACTGGAACGCGAAAGAGAGCTCTTTATTATATCAACAACATAATGTCAAGAAGCAAAATGACATGTAACCGTTGGGACACTACTCCATAATTGACATCTAGTTTCCTCCACCCGGGCCAATGAAGACTAACTTACACCTCCTAACTCTTCACTCAAGATAGGTCCAAGAAAGAGAAGAAGTCTCTTTCTGACAGGATAAACAAGCAAAGGTGGTTGGAAACAAGGGTTTCCATAACTGAAGGGAATATCTTGTAGACACGGAAAAGGGGCTTGCAAAGTCTAGTAAAAGTTTGCCAACATAATGATGATCCAAGGATTCATGTCCCTCCTCTACCCCTTGGCATCTTTTTATACTCCAAAAAGATAGTTCGAGTCATTATAGATGGGCTATATGAGGTCAAGAACTGGAGGAACCCATAAACCCCGCCCAAATTTTGGTAATTTATATATATTATTTTTTCCAAAAATATGCATACGCATGTTGTTGAAGAGAAACTAGTGTATGAAAAGTTATATACGCGTGGTGTACAACTGTTAGGGCCTGTACGGCTTGGAAAATGGGGTTTTTTAAGAATTTTGAGGAGGATCTAAGAGGGATTTTTGTCTGCAAGTAGGATTGGATAATCAATTAGGCCAATCATGTGCATCCATGCTATGAGGTGGAAAAATATGCTATAAAAATTGTCACTTTCCTATTTCAAGTCAAATATGAAAGAAGCTCCAACCATTCTTAGATATGGCAATTAATGTGTTGGTCAATAAGTATTTGAGACTTACCATGCTCTTGTCCTTCAAATAGTGCTTGCACATTTCAATGCAAATACCGCTTTGGCCAACTTTGTAATCATCAAAGCTCTTTTTTTCCTCTTATGTATAATTTTTTTCATCATAAAACCTTTCCTTCCAAGTTTAAGATACTTTAGGGGTCATCTGCATTGACAATGCTTTTTGTCAAATCAAGCTTGAAGGCTCTTCTCTACCAATGTTTCAGAGAAACAAAAAGTATTGTTTCTAAAACATAATCCCTCAGTTCTCTAAAATATATTTCCAATGGTTGTACTCTTGTGCAATTTCCAGTTCAAATCTAAAGGCTACAACCCTTAAAAGTTAGAAATTCACCCAATTTATGCACTTCTAATGGTGCAATCAAAGTCAAAGACAAACTTTCTCCATTAGTATCAGAAAATGGGGCAATACATGGAATTTTTTTCTTAACTCAAACTTGGAAATTTGTATTATATAAAAGTTGCATCAATGCAAAACAAATTACATACAGAGGGAAAAAATCCTAGCAAAGGGGAGGGTATTCCAGAGTTGAGGACAGACTGTGTTGATCTTGATAATTACAATGGATCACAAAGGTTTGACAACCCTTCCATTTAAAAATTATGACGGTAGACCCTATAGAAAACATTGAGACAACACCAAAAATTGGAAGTTCATTCAAAATTAAACTAAGTGGGGAACCTATTCTGATATTCAACCTCTTCCATACTTTGTTCTAGTCCTAGGGGACTATTGTATTGACATCAGGGATCAATTATGGTTGCAAGATGGAATTAATAGATTCTGAACCCGTTGGGGCGATTCCCCGCTGCCCATTGAATGTCGATTGGGCCTAATATATTCTAGCTGAATTTTGAGTGTGTCGACCTCATCGTGTAAATATTGAAAGGATTTTCTATGGTGCACTGTCAATTCGAGCACAATAGGAACCTGGGACGCAAACATTCCCATTCTTCCCTAAATGGAGATGACCAGCGAACGCAAATCTTCCAACTCATGTTGTAGCTAGAGCAGCCTCGAATTCGATCCTTGATGTTTGTTTTCCATGTTGGAGGTCTCACCCAAACTTTGTTGCCACCTAAGGAGGTGTTGGAGCCGATGCGAAAGGCCTAAGCCAAATTCAATTATAAAGTCACTTGTTGCTTGATTTGGGGGGGAGTATTGTCTTTCATGCATGCATATTTGGCATCGAAACTCATCTACCCTTTCCCATTATGAGATTTGATCTCTGAGAGCATGAGAATCGGATCTAGGGGGTTCAAGGATAATGGCACATGAGAGTAGGGGGGAGAGGGCCTGCAGGAGCATGAGAGCAGCCATACCCCATGGTGGCTTCGTGTGAACAAAAGAGGGAGAGGCCACACATAAAGGGGAAGAAATTAGGGACGTATGAGCTGAGGAAAACAATAGGCGGGGGGGAATGGAAGTTGGGAGGGAAGAGTCCCATATTAACAAGGAAGTATAGAGGGCCAAGTAGATTGATGGGGGGGAGGAGAGATGAAGAAAGGGGGAGGGGGAGGAAAGGACAAGGGGGTGTAAGGAGCCATGTGGGGAAAAAAAGTTGGACATGGAGCGAAGGGAAAGGGGTTTCATGTGTCAAGAGAGGAAGGGGCCAAGAAAAGGGGAGGGTCCCTCCAAAATTAAAGACCATGATCATATGCCCAGGCCATTAAAGAGGAGCTAAGGGGCAGGGTTGAACCTAATAATTCCATTAATGTCAAGTGAGGTAACTTATCCTTTGGCTCCATTATTGGCCAATTTGTATGGAAGAGAATTTAGATGTCACTTAACATTCCACAAGAACACTTGGTTAAAATCCTTGAGGATACCATATATTCATCTGAAGATTGATCTGAGGCGTACATCCATGGGGAGGGAGGAAATACTTAGGTTCCTTATTGTATTCTTAGAGTCACCCGCAACTGAGAGAATTATGATGCTTTTAGATATGGATATGAGTAGTCCTTGCAGGAGGGTGTACACTTCAACCTGGTTAGTGGTGGCCACTCCTAAATTCCATGAGAAATTGGACTCAATATGTCCTCCAGGGCCATACAGAATCCCTCCGACACCTTCCACCTCGAATAAATGGAAATTTTTTATATCACACATTGATATAAATTATTTTGTGAGTAGACAACAACTTTCATCTTGACAATATGCCCTTCCATAAATCGTTTGTATCTCTCCCAAGATGACAACTTATCTCTTTTTTCACTTTACACATTCTTGTGTAAAGTGAGTGAATAATGCTAATTTACAAGTGGTGTCAAACTATAAAATTTTCAATAGGCCAAAGTTACTTAGAATAAAATGATGTGAAAATCTTGTTAACAAAATGTTTTCTAGCTTTGTTTCTTTTTATCACTATTCATCAAAATTTGGCTTCCAATGAAAAGTGTTTTGGCCCCAAAGTAGTGATTTTTTATTCATTTTGATAGCATGTTTGACTTTATGGAAATATCCTCAAGATAAGCTCTAAAATTAAGCTACAGATGTTAATGGGTTCTCAAAACCCCTTTAATTGTGTCCATCATCTAGTTGTCATCATGTACACCCTTGATTCTCTAAATGAGAATTTTTATAGTCTCTCCCAATTCATACAAAATTGAGAAATTAGACTTAAGGGAATTATTGTGAACGTCAACTATGTGGTCTTCCAATTCAAGTTTTTCTTCAGTATAGGTTAGTATGCAAGAGTTATGGAAAAAATAGTTTTCCACCGAGCTAGATTAAATGTTTTTTTGTCCACCTTGCATCCACGTCCCCTCCTCTGTGTTGGCCTTGTCCTCTTATCCTGACTCATCATCCTTCATTTTTGTCCCATTGGACTACCATGTGTGATAGGATCATTGGCGTGGAGGTTTTCTTCCTCATGGGAAACCACTTTCTTTGATGCAAAGGGTGAAGGGTGAACAAAGGAATTCCTAACTTTAGGTTTCCTCTTGCTCCTCCTTCACAGTGGGCATGCCTTAGCTAAATTATTTGGTTCATGGATGGTGAAGTTAACACCCCCTCCTATTGAAGCTTCCTAACTCCATCTCCACACTAATCCTTAGCTAATTTATTTTGAGTGGAGGGCAAAGGTAACAACCCCTCCTATTAAAGTTGCCTAGCTCTACCTCCATACCGAGTCTTTGTAGATTTCTTTGGGTTAGAGGGTAGAGGTAACACTTCCCAACTAAACTTTACCAATTGTTGCATCCACATTACTTGCCTTAGCCAAATTTCCTTTAATGTAGAGGGTAGAGGGTGGAGAAGTGACACTTCTTCTCTTGAAGGCTTCACCTTCACACTACTGTGAATTTTGACTAGACGTATGGGCAAGCAATAGAATATTTTTCAACCTACTCTTGCCACTAATATCTAAAAATGCCTCAAAGATTCATGGAAAAATTCACCAATGGATAAAAAAGGGATTTAAGGACAACAATTCTACAACATTTTACAAAGAAAACTATTTGTGTGAATTAATGCAAAATTTGGGCCACTCAACAGGCACATGAACCTTCAACTCTTTTGCATGAGCCATGACTATACCATTATTTATGTTATATGGTATAGATTCATTATTATCTGAAAGTGTTGAAGCACATAAACACCACTTGATACCACTATATTTTATTTCTCTTGGTTGTGTTTTGGGTATAGAAAACCCCCTCTGTTGTAAGAAATATAATTTTAACTAAAATAAGTATAGAAAGAGGGATTAAGGTTAAGGTCGAGTGTGTCAATTAATCCCTCACCTAATAATCAATATTGACTTTATCAATCTATCCTCCATCTATAAATATAGAGGATGTGTTAGGAAAATGATACCATACCATTGTTCTATAATCTTTTTTTCTCTCTTTGTCTCTATCTCTCACTCTCTCACCTAAAGAGAAGAAAAATGAAGTTAGGCTCAAGGGAATGGAGTGTCATGGATTTTAACCACCTTATAAAATTAATAGATAAGTTATCTAACTTTCTAGAATGGGGAAGTTCAATATCTTGAGAGACGCAAGCTTGGGATGGTGGAGAATTCCTTCCTCGCAAAGAGGAAGTGTTAGTTTTTTGTTGTTTCGAGTTGTTCTCCTATGAAGATAATGCACTAATAAAGGGAGGTGAAATAGTGTTGGAGGGGATTCCTTATAGCATCAGTGTGCCACATGGGAGCGATTCCCCTACACCCCTATAACAAATTCCTCACACTTATGCCAATTATGGCATATTCCTCTTACACAACTTTATGATAACCACCTTTTTTTTTCACAGTAAAGTAGATTTTATAATAGTAAAAAAAATGTAGTCGAATTGTATAGTATTTTAATACAAAATTTTGTGCAAGTTTGGCCTGGCCAAGTCTCTAAAAAATAGGACTTACTCATTGAAACAAAATGTGGCATGCCTTTCCAAATCCATCTATCAAAGTCTTGGAAGGTATATTTCCTTACAAATTGTAGAAGTAAAAAAAGAAAATACTACGACAAAAGAGACAAGATTCAAAGAAGATATTTAGAAAAATCAAGCCATTTGTGGGCTTTAGTTTGCATATCCACCTGGGACTTTAGCTCTGACTACGTGAGAGTGGGTGCACTAGTTAGGGTTTTTAATTCTTGCATGTGTGGAGTGTGAGAGGGTGCCTAAGGCTTGTGAGATGCTACTATAGTCCCTTGAGGACAATATTGTAGTTTTTTCTTATGTGTGAATGAGATGATAGAGCTTGTTGTTCCAAAACGTTTTTATTGTCCACTACATTAATGCTACCTTTTTAGATCAAATTTCATCTATTTGTAGGGTTGATCTCATATTTTGATATGCAGTGTTTGCACTTCTGAGTTTTCCATGCAACATTGTTTCTTATGTATATATAAAGCTTTCATTAATGTTTCAATCTTTTTGTTTTAGTTGTACAATAAATTCTTTATAGTGCAGATCCATGTATCATATGGATATAAAATAACAAAACTATCTTAAAGAAATAATGGAGGCAAATAAATGAAATTCCATCAACAACAACCAATAAATCATAGGAAATCAAGTAAATAAAACAACAAATTGTTTTATTTAAATAGAGCATTTTCAACATGGTATGAGTAATACGATATAAACTACATAGAAATATTAAGGGATAAGATACAATCACTTCGTTAAAGTCCTATCCCAAATTATTTTTCATAGGGATATAATATGCGAGTAAACATAACTGAGATTAACTCCCTTAAATATTTGATTGCATCTTCAAAACACAATTAGCTTGGAATATAGAAATATAAGAAGATGAAGACATGGTTTAAGCATGAACTAGAATGACACACAACACTAATAGAGCCTTCCCCATTATAAAGAAGCCAAATATATATATATATATATATATATATATATATATATATATATATATATATATATATATATATATATATGTCGAGATCTCCTTCATTGTTAATTATTTGTCTTGCTACCTCATGCCTCCTAACTGATTCCAAGGAGAAGTGATTCCATGAAGCGCGCAAGAGAGGTGTTACTCACTAAAGGGTAAAAGTAGTAGTAGTAGGATACATTGGTTTCGTGAAGTGATTATATAGCAAACACCATATGATGACACCCCACGAGTAATGAGAAGACACCAGGTGTCTTCAAACAATTTGTGGGAGGTCCCAAACAAGCCAACATAGTGTTTGAGGGGGTGTGTATGATTTGAATTTATGAGAGGAACGAAATGAAAACACAGATTTATAATGTTAACAAAGAGACACAGTGAAAAATAACGGAGATACAATAAAACTTGACTTGTATTAAATAAGAAATATGCTAAAAACTGTAAAATGCAAACTGAAAACAAGCTTGCTAGAATGGTGGCAGCTTATCTCTAAGAAGAGATGTGACAACTATGCTCATTCACAAGAAGATGAGTACAATGAGGCTCTGAAGGAATTTTTACAATAAACATGAATTCCAAAACCCTAGACATCCAAAAACCTAACCCTAGGAGATGAAGCGCCAAAAGTCATGTGGGCCCTGTTAGGGTAACTTAGTACATCAACTTCTCGGGGTCGTAACTTTTGCATGTGATCTATGTTTAGGGCACACGATAGTTCGTTGGAAAGGTCTTAATGAGGATATTCATTTAGGGGGGTCTATAGAAGCCTTTGGCTATCATTGAGATTCTCGGTCGTGAAAAAACGTCGTTTAGGCCCTCTAAATGGCTTCAAAAGTTTGGGACTCGAAAAACTGCTAAAAATAGTAATTTGCCAAAAAATTGTTTTGAGCCAGTTGGAATAGGTGGGTGGCCACTGAGATCCTTCTGGATCATTGTAAGAAGGGATAATACCCTCCATTGATCTAGGATAATCAGAGGACACATGCATCTCCTATATATGTAAGGTTTGTTGTCAAAAGGGAGTGTGCATGTCGTCAATATAGTATGATCATGTGACATGTGCATCTCCTATATATGTTTGATCTGTTGTCAAGAGGGAGTGCACAATTTTGACGCATTTCTCCAACCTTTAGTCCCCAAGACTTAGGTTAAGGAATAAATGATAATGTGAAATTCTTAAAATAATTTTTTTCCATCATCCCTTATGTTTCCTTGTTTACCCATTTGCTTAAAATTTCAATATTGTTATTTGTAGTTGAGGATGTTTGCGAATGGTTATAATCTCATTGGACTTCATATGCATAAAGTAGAATTTCATATCCCACTCAAAGTTCAACGAACTTAAATTTTTTTAGGATTCCTACATTTCAGGACTTGATTTTGTAAAGCCTCATTCTTCATGACCTTAGCTTGAAACTCAATGGTGACAAAACTTGAAACAAAGGTATCCCTTGGTAATGAGACGCACTTGCTTAGAAAAAAGTCTTCTTAGGATGAAGCCACTATTTAGGCACATTGAAAAATATGTTTTCAAACCAATCTCTATATAGGCCAATTGATGAAACATTTGGAAGGTGTTGTTCCAAGAAAATACACAAGTCAAGGTTCTTACCAAACCACAATTCCTCCAAAGTTTTCTAGTCATGACTTTGAGATAACCTTCTTTTGATAAAAGTTGGAGTATAAAAAGTCTCTGCCCAAAATGTCAATGGAGGCTTGATAGATATATTCTAGCTACATTTCAAGTAGAGCCTTGAACTTTTGGAATGCACTTTGATGATGAATAGAAACCAATAAATACTCAAATTGAATAGGAGTCCCATATCCGAATAGAAGAGGAACATTAAATGCTTACCAAAGAGGAACCCTAGGAGGAGTCTCATCCTTTGACACGACACAAAATCCTTCCATTTCTTAAAAAGAAGCCTTCATTAAGTACTTGAAAATGTTCAAAATTTATTTGCTTCTCTTCCAACATAGTTACCAACTTAACAAAAACTCTACAGAGTTCTCGTTTTTTGGGGGGGGGGTCACATTTTTTACCCCGTTTTACCCACTTTGAATTGATTTTGAAAATGTATATATATATATATATATACACACACACACAATGGAAAACAGTGTATCTAACAGATAATTGTTTATAATTCATTTTTACAATATTTGTCATTCGTCTTTTTTTTAAGGAATTTTTTACAATTTTTAGATTGTGACTCTTACTTTTGATGAAATTTTGCAAGAAGAAGAAAGTGTCAATTTTCACATATCATGATTGGAGACCATGTTTAAGATCATATAGTACTTTCTTTAACTTGCATACAACGTATTTTGTTTCTGCTTAACAAAACATTTTGGTCTAACAAGATATACTTGTTGTGTTAATTCACCATTTAAAAATGTTGACTTAACATCCAAGTGAGTAGCTAATGCAACCATTAATCTAATGGATAGGTGAAATTGTGTTTAAATAAATCTATTTCAGTTTTTTTTTAATATTATTTGTGCCAATAAATCCATTTGCCAACTCATCGACTACGTGTTTCAACCATGTACCCAACATGTACCTCAACCAAAAGCCCTCATCAATTTCATCATCCAAATCTGATTTGTAACTCTATAATAGAACTGGTGTATATGATCACATACCTGCAAACCTTCCTTAACTTTAACAACAAGAGACTAGCATTTTCATCAAACTTTTTTTAGTCTCAAATGACTAATTTTGGATTAGTCAACAACCCCAACTTGAAATAATCATAACTATGTACATGTAATGAATAAAGATCTGAAAATAGTACACAATGTTCTTCAGTGTGTTTTGTACAATTCCTCCAAGTGTCACTACTTGGAACCTCTCAGAAAAGGAGTTATAGCAAAAAGGACATACCTTGTTGAATTATGGCTTATTCTAGAGAAATAACTTGTAGAGCGTACCCTGCACGGAATATTTGTTGTATGGATCTGAAAATGTTACAAAGAATACTACAGACTATACTTTAACCAATACATTTGGTCTTACTTAATTTTGATCTGTTATGAAGAATTTATGACGTTTTTACCCAAAACACTTTTTTTAGACTAGTTACAGGAATAGCCACAAACCCTATTTTCCACGGAGTGTAACTCCAAAAATACAATGACCCACAAGCTGAAATTTGTACCATGACTACTTGGATATGTTTTCTCAATGGACTATCAATTTCATGGTCTGAATCATTCCATAAAAAAAATTATTGCGAAAATGGTGAGATGACCTGTAAATAACATACCTTATAAAGCATCATCAAAATAATTTATCCTCCCTTGAATTTTGGACTTCTTTACTTCACCTTCTCTCTGAAATTCAGCTTATATATCCTTTGGTTACCTCAGTCACTTGTAGATATTCAATATTCTCAAGTGTTATTAAAATGAGAGAGCCTTGCCTCTTATTTATACTTTCATGTAGCTTCCTCAAGGGGTTACCTTTTAACCATCTTAACCCACTTTCCTTATTCAAGGCTACCTTAAACCATCTTAACCCACTTCTCTCCTATTTTAGGTTGAACCAACTTCAACCACCTGTCCAATCATCAATTTTATCCATTAAATTTATTATTTAAATAATTTATTTTGTATCCACTTTGACTTATAGTACACTTTGTCTCTTTCACTTTACCTTACGGGGTTACCTTCTAACCATCCTAAACCACTTTCCTTATTTTAGGGCTAACCCAATTTCTAACCACTTGTCAACTTAGTAATTTCTCCATTAACTTTATTATTTTAAATAATTTATTTTGTATTCAATTTGAATTATAGTACACCCCATCACTTCAATTTTATTTTTTACCTTCTAAAAAACTCTTAAACCACTTTTAATCACTTTGACCTTTGGGGCTCTCTAGATGACTCATGAGGGGTTTCTCCAACTTCACATGGCTATAACTCTTAACCGTGAGGGAGTTATGTGTGATGTTCCACATACCAACGTGGAAATGGAATGACATGTACCACCCATATATAATAGTCTTACCTTAAAATATATTAAAACTCATACCATTATACATCAAACAAACTTTGGGTCCATTACCCAAACTCTCAGGCACGGATTTCTTCAAGGGTTGACATCAATGACAACCAACCTAATGAACAATCTCCCCCTTTGCATTGATGGAAACACTTTGATGCACATCAAACATGCTACGTAATATTGAATTCATATCATTCATGCTCCCCCTCGAACCATGCCTCAGTGATCCGACAAATCTTTCCCCTTTGTCATCAATGAAAAGGTATATTTCCATCCAAGGATGGTCCTTAACCCAAATGTAATATTTATGGTGCTTCCTCGTTTCACACCCAAGACATATAAGATAAGCATTCAAAGCATTCATTTTGGAATAGAAATAACTTTGAGTATCTTCACCCGTATGGTTTTAAATATGTCTCCGCCTAATTTGTTCTTTTGTGCCCACATAATCAACTCTCATGTTCTTTTCTTCAAACTTCGTTCCCAGAAAGTGATACTTGATTGGAATGTCCTCATCTTGGAGTGCATCACCGTTCTTTTGAGATATATTGATGGTGTTTGTATTATCAAAATAGATTGAAATGGGATAATCATACTTCAAACTGTATATCCGCTTATTTGTTTCATCCAAAGAACCTGTGGTACAAATATGTTGTTATTGTTGTAATATACTTCTCCTCAAATGTAGGATAAAATATTGATGTTTTTTTATTACTTAGCCATGATAATAAACACTACCCAAGTAAACGACAGTTCCAATCGGTGCTTCATCTACACACATAACCTACCTAACTGCATTCACTGTATAATAAGTGATAGATCATTTCCTTTGGATGTTCATAATCCAAACTCTTGTTCATTTGAGATATCTAAAAATCTTCTTCATTGCTAATAAATGTGTGATTCCTTTGTGTTGCTTGAAATTCAAGCAATTTGTCCAACTGCTTGCATTACATCCGGTCTCCGATGTTGTCACATATAGTAGGCTTTACCAATCATTGACCTCAGACACCTCCCCGATTTGTAGACTTTAATCATCATATTTTCTCAACTTGCAACCGGTTTGCATGGAGTGATAACCGGTTTGCAATCTTCCATTCCTAACCTCTTTAGCATCGGGATATAATTTGGTTTGAGAAATAAATTTCCTGGTTGCTTTGATGTATCCTAAGTCCCGTAGTAAGGATAGTTATCCAAGTAATGACATTTCAAATTCATTCTACATATCCTTTGGTAAATTTCCGCTTAACCTATCATCATCACTACCAAAAATAATATCATAACATAAACTTCAATTAATAAAATACTATCTTTGACTTACTTTTGATGTAGAGGTTGTTGTCAGGACTTCCTTTTCAACTCGTCAGATATTTATCCAACAAGATCATGATCTACGAATGTTTTTAGACCATACAACGCTTTAATTACACACATACCTATGTTCTCTCGACAACCGAAATCCTTTCTGGGTTGTTCACCAGACTTCTTTCTCTAAGTTCCCATTCAAAAAAATACTTTACCCATCTAATACACCTGAATATTTTGGAGCATGCATAAGCTAAAAAGCAATCGGATTTCCTTCCATTCTAGCAACTGGGAAAAATGTCTATTCAAAGTCCATCTCTAAACCGGTATTATCCCTTTACATACCAATCTAGATTTGTTCCCTGTAACATGTCCATCTTCATTCAATGTATTCCTCAGATACCCACTTTGTGTCTATCACATTCTTATCCTTTGGGTCTAGAACCACCTCTAAGTGTCATTTTTCTGCATTTTATCTAATTCTTCATCCATGGCCTTATTCTAAATCCATCCCTACATCTCAAAATAGTTTGGTTCAATTGGAGATGAGAGTGCTAGGTGTGTTTGTTCTGGGTGAACTGATTCTTCTTCTAGTCTCAACTCATGCATCGCTGTTTCCGGATAATCTGGACCAAGGCTGACTTTGGTACCTCGCCCTGCCAGGTCTCTTTGGAGGCACTTGTTGAACTTGCTCTTCCCGCACTTCCTGGCCGGATCCTCTCTCATCTTCCCCTCTACCTCATTTTCATCTCAGTTTTCCTGCAAAGTTGTTCCACTGATTCATTTTCTCTCTTCCTTTAATTCTTTGGTTCACCTATTTCATCAATTGTTACTGCTGATGTCTTCCACAACTTTCAACTTCAAAGTTGTAACACTTGTGTGTTTTCCTTGTGCTTGAGTAACCAAATAGTACTCATTTGTCCACACGAGTCTCTTTGATGTAGCATTTGCTTCCAAAAAATCCGAAATGATTCACATTTGTTGGTCTCCCTTCCATAGATCATAGGTGATCTAGGTGGATATTGCGGCCACCCACCTATTCCACTTGGACACCCACCAATGCTTCTTTCAGTCTTTCAGTCTTAGCAGCTGGTCCCGAACTTTCAAAGTTGTTTTGAGGTCTTAAACGTTTTTGGGAAAAACGAGGAGCAACATTGTTCATAGTTCCATGTTTTCACCCAAAAGTTGTAGTCCCTCGGATAGATCTTTCTAACGTAGGTATGGAGAACGGCAGCTAAACGGAGATCGTATACAAAGTTACGACCCCGAGAATTGGATGTACCAACTTACCCAAACGGACCCATAGTCTTGTGTTTCATCTCCTAGGGTTAGTCTTTGATATTTAGGGTTTTCCATTAATTAATAATAATAGGCCTTCAATCCTCATTGTAACACGTACTCGTGAGGCCAATAGCTGCCACATATCTCTTCTCGAGATAAGCTACCATCAGCTCTAGCTAGTTGATTTCCATTATGTCCGTAGCATATTTCAGCCATTTGTTACTAATAAAATGAAGTCTTATTTCCCTCGGGCTTTCACTTCTATGTTTATTGTTGATCCAGATTTCATTGTGTTCCTACATAAATCCGCATCAGTGGTATCATAACGGTTCGCTCATTCTCGATCCTTATTTTGCATGTCCCCAATCCAGGCTCTGGATATATGAGTTGGGGCTCTATCCTGCTGAACCTTTAAAGATCACCTAGAAACCCCCGAATGACCTTCCATGTTGGAAGAAAAGAAAGATGAGGGGAGCAGGATATTCCATCAGGTTTCGAGGAGACCCTCGAAACAAAGGAATGCAATGATGGACAACTCTTGTTCCATTCTTCAATGGATTCCCAATCAAGCAATTCTTTACTTGACATCCATAAGCCACTTTGGAGGTGCCAATTCTTTTAAGGTACAAGTAAACTTTGACGCTCCTATATTTGAGGGCCAACATGTAAATGTCAGATAGATGGTTGACTCCGTTAGAAGGATATTTCTCGTTCATGACTTTTCTGACTGAGAAAATAATATTTTGCACTCCAAAGTCAGCCTCTATGTCAAAGACTGTGGAACTCCACGGAAAGCAAGAGGGTGAGGGAGAACCTTCTCTGTTCTCGGCCACACCCAATTGGAATTCTTTCCGAGACACCACCAAGGAACAATATAACCTTGGGAGCTATAATAAATATATACAATGGACTACTGCTATGTAGTAAAGGGACCTGGTGATGTGCATGTGATGACGAATTTGTTTCATACCCCATGCACAAAGTTAAAATGTAAGATTCAAAGAAACATTTGGTGTTAAAGTAACGAAGTTGTCTCCACTGCATACATTCAGAGGAAATGGAGTTCCTCAACATCCCCTCATGTACCGACATGCTACCAAGATTGAGCAGAGTTCAAATAGAAGAAGCGAGAATTTGCCTGTAACCTGACCAAGGGAAAGCAAAATTCCAAACCATAGGAACAAAGGGACCAAGTTAAGGTGGGGCAAGCCCAGACAACCCCTCACAAAGCCACAAGCAAAGAACAACACCACTCTAAGCCCAAAAAGGACACGGGAAGTGGTGTGAGTTCCATAAGAGCTCCACTCACAACACAAGTAAGTGTCAAGCCAAGCAATCACTAGTAATCGAGTTGAAGGCTTCCTCAATTGGATGCACAGTTCAATTTTAACTGTAACCGACAAGGGAATGACAGGGTATAGACATCATGTGGGAGCTCCAACACCACCAAGCAAGCACCATCGGGTGACTCAGAAGGAGGAACCAGGGTGTCCCAGGAGGCTACATCTCTTCCATTCCAAGATGTGTGCAACCTGCCAGTTCATTGTCTACGTGGGGAGCCGTAAGAACCTCATCTCTCAGAGGTCGTGGAAGCTGCCTAGCTTCCTACCACCACACACCCACAAACTATACATCCATCGGGTGGTTGCACCAAGGACGCACCTCCACACAACAATGTCACCTTCCTACAAACATCATAGCTCTCTAACCATGAGGTATTATGTGACATTTTTCCTCTTGATGTTTTTGATGTAATATTAGGCCAACCATACTTGTGGAAGAGACATGTTGTGTATGAGTCCAGCCTCGCGGTCAGCATATCACTTTGGGAAACAAGATGTACAGGATACCGGAGATAATAACCTTTCTACCAACACTTTATACAGCAAAAAATGCGTAGTTCATTTCCAAAAACTGTAAAATTTACTCGAGCGATCCTCCCTCAAGGAAAGAAGAAGATTATGGCCAAAACCTCTCCGTGACAGTCTCCTGCCAAAACAACAGATGTGGCGGAAGGTCACTGCAGGCACATTCATCTTCCACTGTAGGGTGCTCTCTGCTGCAAGGTCAAGCACCCCATCAATTCCACCGCCAGCCTAAAATGGACCCACTCCTACCAACGCTTATCCTAGAGAATGGCAAAACCAAGAGGCGTATTCAGGAGCTCTTGCGTAGCGCCCAAGCATCCAGCCTGAGTTCATCGCCTCTATGGGAGCTCCTCGGGATTGCATGCATGATGGACTTGAGACTCGTGATTGATTATCTCCTAATCAACAAGATCACTGCTCAAGAATCAACCCTACCGTGAGCCTGTATTTTAGCCCCGCCAATTTCTAGCGCAGGGTTTGTGTTGGGATCATATCACTTGCCCCTGAGTCAAGTCATCATCAAGGGAGGACCTAAAGAAAAATTCTTTTGGTCCGGGAATCTCAAATGTAAGGTGTTCCGGAAGCAGCTCGCCTATCTCGCAATTACATTACCGTGACTTGCAACGGAATCCATTTGAGATCGTAGACGGCGCCTCCTCGACTATGCCATGAAATTCTTTACTTCAACATGTAAGTATCCACAGAGCATTTCATACAAGTTGAGACACTTTCCACACAACCGGTAAAAGTATCCCACTTATGACAAGAAATGTATTCCATTGTACAAAACTGTCGTCAATGGGCTAATAGCATTTTGGGAAAGGAAACGGTCATCCATAGAGACCACCGACCCCTGCAATTCATATATATGGAAGTTAGACCATCACCATCGGCGTGGTCCACATACCGCCAGCTTCATTTGAATATTGTTAAAAAGGTGCGCACCAATAATGTTAGATCAGCTTCAATAATTCACCCATCAAAGCAAGTAATCCATCAGGTTCGTCCCTCAAAATAGAGACTGATTGGTCGCGAGATCTGACTATGAGGAATGGATGGATGGAGGAATGGAGGAAGGAATGGATGGATGGAAGGAAGGAAGGAAGGAATGGAGATTCGGAGGAAATGGACGAAGGAAAGGAATGGAAGGATGGAAGGAGGAAGGAAGGGAATGGAGGAAATGGAATGGAGGAGGACGGACGGAAATGGACGGATGGCCCGGATGGAGGAGCGGATGGAAATGGATGGAGGAAAGGAATGGAGCCGGATGGATGGAAGGGAGGATGGATGGAATGGAATGGAGGAAGGAAGGAGGAAGGAAATGGAGGACGGAGGAGGATGGAGGAATGGATGGAAGGACACCGGAATGGATGGATCGAGGATGGATGGATGGAGGATGGATGGATGGATGGAATGGAAGGACGGATGGATGGATGGATGGATGGATGGATGGAATGGATGGAAGGATGGATGGCTAAAGGATGGATGACGGAAGGATGGACGGGCGAAGGATGGAAGGAATGGACGGACGGACATCTGGACGGAATGGAAGGACGGAATGGAAAGAGGAATGGAGGGACAGTCTTATATAACGCCATTTTAATATAACTTTTTTTGTTTCACTGTCATTGACTTCACCTTCATCCGATGATGAGATGTCTTTGGTATGAAGAGATTTTCTTGAAAAACTTCTCTTTGTGGTTCTTTTTCCTTGCTGTTTGTTTTTTTTAGTAACTTTCATCATTTCTCTTTTCTTTATGAGGACATTTGTTAAAATGACCAATACCATCACAATTAAAACAAATTAAAGGGAATCTTACCTCTATACTTGTCGTCGATTCTCTTATTCAGTCCTTTGACAAAGTTGGTCACTTCTTCATCATCTTCTCAGACATCACTATCAAGCAGCTATGCCATTTTCTTCTTGTTAAGCCTTCTTTGCTTTGATCTTTTGGATGCTTTGAAGGTTGCTTCTTTTACATCCGAATTTCTTCTGTGTCTACCATTCATATGTCAGAAGATTCGTAGTTCGTCTATGTTTATTGAGTTTAGATCTTTTTTTTCTTCTAGTGTTGATATCTTGTGGTCAAATCTCATAGGAAGAGATCTTAGTACCTTTTACCACCACAGATTCTTGAATTTCTTCTCACAATCCCATGATTGTATTTACGGTTTCACTGAACTCGTAAGAAGTGTCAATATTCACCTCTCATCTTTAGTTGTTTGAACCTGACCTCCTAGTTTGAATCTTTGTTGCTTTGACTTTGAATCTCATTCATAAATATATTGAATCTTGTCCCAAATATATATTTAGCGGATTTACAATATGCAACTTTGGTGAATATTGTTTCACCAAGACCATCTTGTGTATGCATTTATGGCTTTGGAATTATTCCGACCGGTTTTCACTGCTTTTGTCATTTGTTGGCGGAACTGCTTAGTACTGTGTATCCATCTACAATTGATTGTCAAATTTCAAACCATGTGTCTATATATGTTCTCATCCTTATGCTCCAAAATGCATAATATGATCCATCAAACTGTATTTAATAGCCTTTATGTGTTATTTCTCTCCATGATCTACCTTTCAAGTGTTAAACTGATTTCTGAAGGAAAAAACTCTGATACCAATTGTTGGACAATTTGAGAGGGGTGAACTAGTAATAACACACACATTATTTTAACTATATAATCCAAGTGTTATATCAATGTAGACATTTCATCTAATAACTACAAAGTAAATAAGTAATGAACAAATGAACAATCATACACCATGCTAATAACACACCAATGTTTTACATGGAAACCCAAAGGGAGAAACCACATGTAATTTTTTTTCTCTATATGTCTTGAAGAATTACATTCATTGAAGCACCAACTTCCTTTGTTTTCTAGATGCAACCGGAAGGAGGCTCCAACCCCTAGTTTCTCACAAAGCTACAACCCGAGGGAATCTCCAACTCCCCACTCTCAAGCAGCTAGAAGGAGGCTACAACCCCCATGTTCTTCAGCTACAACCAAAAAGTGGCTACAACCACTGCCCTTCGCCTCGTCCAACTGTGTAAAGAACATTGAACCATCACACTATCATCACTTTGAGATATATTGTTGTAAACAAATAAATCTGAACCATGCAACAACATGTACCAAACAACATGTACCAATAAACCTGAACCATGCATCAACTATGCATCAACTACACATCAACTTATAGTTCAACCTGTACTATACTGGGTACAATTCAACCTATACCAAACAAATCTTAATCAACCTCAGTAATTCATAAACAAGTGCATCCAACCATGTACCAATCATGTATCAACTACTCATCAACTATGACTCATCAAGATGTACCAACATCATCAACTATACCTCATGCATGTGCCAACTTATCACTCACTTATCAACCATGTACCCAACATGTACCTCAAACTAAAAGCCCCTCATCAATTTCATCATCCAAATCTGATTTGTAACTTTGTAATAGACCTGATGTATACATCACATACCTGCAAACCTTCCTTAACTTAACAACAAGATACTAGCATTTTCATCAAACTTTCTTTAGTCTCACATGACTAGTTTCTTTGATTAGTCAACAACCCTAACTTGTCAATCATAACTATGTACATGTAATGAATAAATATATAGAAATAGTACACAATATTCCCTCATTCTTTATTCAATTCCTACATGTGTCACAACTTGGAACCTCTTAAAAGGAGTTATAGCAAAATGGTATACCTTTCTGAATTATGACTTATTCTAGAGAGTTTAATTTGCGTGAGCTTAATTCTCGCATGGAATATTTGTTCTATGGATCTAAAATGTTACAAAGAATACTACATGACGGTACTCTAACCAACACATTTGGTCTTACTTAATTTGATATGTTATGAAGAAGTTATGATGTTTTTACCTGAAACACATGTTTTAGACTAGTTATAGGACTAGCCACAAACCTTATTTTCCACGGAATGTAACTCAAAAATCAAACGAACCACAAGATGAAATTGTACCACAACTACTTGATATGTTTCTCAATTTAATATCAATTTCACATTCTGAATCATTCTATAAAAAAATTATTAGAAAATGGTGAGATGGTTTGTAAATAACATACCTTAGCATCATCAAAAGAATGTATCCCTTGAATTTTGGCCTTCTTTACTCACCTCTTAAATTGTGCTTAAATATCATTTGGTTGCCCCCAAACACCAGATATTCAATATACCGAAAGTGTGAATGTTTGAGAGAGCCTTGCCTCTTATTTATACTTTCATGTAGCTTCCCCAAGGGTTACCCTTTTAACCATCTTAACCCACTTTCCTCATTTTAAGGCTAACCAACTTCTAACCACTTGTCCAATTAGTAATTATCCATTAACTTTTATTATTTAAATAATTTCTTATTTTGTATCCACTTTGATTTATAGTACACTCGCCACTTCACTTTACCTCAAGGGGTTACCTTCTAACCATCTTAAACCACTTTCCTTATTTTAGGGCTAACCCACTTCTAACCACTTGTCAACTTAGTAATTTCTCCATTAACTTTATTATTTAAATAATTTATTTTGTATTCACTTTGAATTATAGTGCACTCATCACTTCACTTTATTATTTACCTTCTAAAAACTCTTAAACCACTTTGACTACTTTGACCTTTTGGGGCTTCTAGATGACTCATGAGAGTTCTCCAACTTCACATGGTCATAAATCTCTAACCATGAGGAGTTATGTGACGTTCCACATACCACCGGAAATGGAATGACATGTACTACCCATATATAATATTCTTACCTTCAAATATATTAAAACTCACACCATTATACATCAAACAAACTTGGGTCCATCATCTAAACCTTTGTGCTACCGGACTTTCTTCAAGGGTTGACATCAATGAAAACCAACCTTAATCAACACCAGGCTTATCATCTTGCAGTCTAAGGGTGATTAACAATGCTACATTAATGGCATCGTTGTTGGGGACAGAAGTGAAGATATCTTCCCTGGGAGAATGACAACGAAGAGATCCAGTTTTAGATGGTGAACTGAAGCTGGACACATTGTTTTGACTACTCATCTTTCACCATGGCGACTCCATTGTTCGGAAATATATTGGAAACTCCACTGGTTTGAGACAAATTAAATGGCTATGGAATTTATCCTGGCCATGATATTTGCCCCACTCAATTTCTCAGCCATAATTGGTTATCCACATCCTATGCCTCAAATTAATGAATGGCAAGATCTGTTGTCAAGATTTTATGAGGGTGAGAAGGACAACCCTGATTAGCATGTTCTGGAATTTCATGCTTTGATGCAACAAATTGACATCCAACATGAAGACATACGTATGAAGCTTTTTATGTACTCTCTTCAGGGAGATGTTTGTGTGTGGTATCATTCTCTTGAACCTTCTAGCATTTCTTCACTCAAAGAGTTTCATGCTGCTTTCAATATTCATTGTCAAAAGTTGTATTCCTCTGAGTTATTTTGTCGTAGCTGTTGTGAGGATTATAAAGGCTGTGTTCAGGATATAATTGATTCTTATGAAGGCTGTGATAATGAAGAAGATTCCTTGGATGAGGAATCAACTCTTTCTCTTCCTTGTTCATCTACATCAGATGAAAATTATGTTTGTTGTTTTAATAAGGAAAATGCAGAAATTGAGTATGTTCTGGAAACTGACACTCTTTATAGCCCTGTCTCTAAAAGACCTAGATACAAGCAACCTATATTTGACTCATATGGTGATGATAAGATATTGCTTCCTGGATTGAATCTTGAAAGGAAGCTCGTTTTTTACAATGAAGAACAATTTTCTCATGTTGGGAAGAAAATATCTCTTGATATGTCATTCGAGACTCCTCCTTTATTTGATCATTATGGAGACAGTGATGAAGATGTTGAGGTATTTTTTGTTTTGGAAGCAAAAATCATTAGCATCTAGCCTTTTGATGAAAATGAAAACTTTTACCAAGAGTAGCATGTTAAAGAGAAACATTCATTCATTGATATAAATGAGGAGATTTCGTGCAATCACCTAATAGATGTTTTCAGAGAAGACAAAAGGATAGTGGATCAACAACCTACATCAGCCATTCATTCACCTGTACTGGCAACATACATTCAACCACATGTGAGCACTTGTAAAGCAGAGCAGGTTTTCTCTTATCAACCCAATAAGTTTTATCACCTAATTTATGACCCTATAGGGGAGTACATGGAGTTGCATTTCCTCAATGTATTGAAGCCTTCAAGTTTTGTCATACCTTCAACATTGGGAGGAAATCTGAAAAATGTAATTAATTTGTTCTCACAGTTTTATTATTTCTTGCTGACTAGTGGCAGAGTAAGAAAGTTTTCAGTAAGGAAGTTACTTGGGTGGCTATGGTGGAAGTTTGTTTTCACCTGAGTATTGTAAAGGTCAGTTAGAGAAGGGTCTTGTATATAAATCAACGCTTGTGCAAGATTTTTAGTTTTTAGTTTTCTTTTAGCATTTGAATAAGTAACCCCATAGCCCTAGGATAAGACACTGAAGCTGCTTGTTCTTGGCAGATCGCAGGGAGCATGCCATCCCCTGTGAAGCCAATGTTAGCACATAAAGTTGTCATGGGTCATATCTAGTTATTATTAAAACTTGTGTCTACACCTCAGTCGAGTCTCTCTCTTTTCTGCATACCTTCCTATAAGTTTTTCCTCTTTTGGTTGATAAAGTCAAGCCGATCAAGTATATTGTATGCGCAGGGAAAATCCATGAGCAAAATGAAGCATTTAGAGCAGTCCATTTTGGGCTTGAAATACAAGCAAACATGTAGGTTCGATTTTCAACGGTGGAGATCCCATGTGCAGTTCAGTTTAGCAGCTCTCGAATAGTCGGAGTTTAAAAGTCGCGCAAGGATTAACGACTAGACAAAAGCCCCGGAGTCCCGAAGTCCCGAAGTAATGAGAGGCTGCCACGTCAACCGGGAGAAAGTGACTTCAGGAGATTTCCATCCAAACATCCCGAAGTCCTGAAGAGTCGAAGTCTTGAAGTCGCGAAGTGACGAGAGGTTACCACGTCAACCAGAAGAAAGTTACTTCGGGATATTTTCATGCCCGCGTTCAAAGGCTACTGAAGCCCGAAGTCCCGAAGTAACGAGAGGTTGCCATGTCAACCGAAAGAAAGTTACTTCGAGAGATTTTCATCCAAGTGTCCCGAAGTCTCAAAGTAAATATGAGCCATTGAAGGTTGAGGACACGCGTCGAAAGATATAACACTTCGGAAATACAACACTTAGGAGGATTGTGTGAACAAGCAGAAGAAATATTCTGAAGCCCGAAGTCTCGAAGTGAATCTCTCCCATCCAAAGCAAGAGGAAACGTGGAGGCATATCTCTCACTTCGGAGATACGACACTCCGGAGGATGGTAAGAACTATGCATTGAAAAGGCCCGAACTCCTGAAGTAATTGTGGACCGTTGATCTCAAATCAACAAGAACCATCGATCTTTGCAGCAGGAGAGAAAGGATTAACGACCAGACAGAAGCCCGAAGCGTCGAAGTAACGAGCAGTTGCCACGTCAACTGGGAGAAAGTTACTTTGGGAGATTTCCATGCTTCACAATCCATAAGTCTCGAAGCCCGAAGAGTCAAAGACACATGGCACTCACCCATCCGAGAGTAGTGCATGGCAACAAAAGCGGGGCATTCCCAGATTTCGATAAGATTGATGACCACACTTCATTGCGGGAACATAACATGCTCAAATGATAAAATCTTAGAGTGGTCCTGCAATCAAAACCACAGTATAGCTAAAGAGGTACGTGGCAGTTGGTGGTGAATTACGGGGGTCGAACCGATGTGGACCCAAACCACCCTCGACAACTTTCGCAATCACATGCTTATAGAGGGCCCAATGCAAGAGTAGTGTGTGGCAAAAAACTAGGCGTAAGGCCTCGTCCAGATCCCAAGGAGAAATCAGTCAATGAAAGAAGGACGGGTGGTTGAACAATTGACTACCCCCCTTAAATGGAAGCATGGGGGGTCTGGCCGAGGAGACAGAAAATTGTCAGCCCGAAGTACCATAAAAGGTAGTTTTTCCTGCAAACCCATGCTAACCAGAGTTTCTTTTTGACAGAAGGAACATGACAGACAAGAGAAGACATATGACACTTGAAAAGAGGCACCCAAGCAACAAGACATGTCTATTGTTTTGACTATAAATACATCAGATGAATGATATGTACAGAGGAGGGGGGTTCGGCCCAAGACCAGAGGAAGTTTTGAGAAATGTTTATGATTGTATATTTCAGTTTGTAAGATGGAGGGGCATGTAGCTGTAAATTGTATTGTTATTGAAGATTCATATGAGTTGTTTCATCAGATTTGTCTTCTATGTTCTCTGTTCTATTATTCATCTTGTTTGAACATATCGTAGATTTTAAGGATTAAAAATTGCCTTTGATTGACAGATTCCTGATGCGGTAGAGGATTTGTTGTAAGATTTCCTATTTATCATTGTTTATTGTTCAGATACATCTAAATTCTCTTTGTAGAGAGGATCTTTGCTTAGCAAACATCCATCTTTATGTTATTCTCCTATTCTTCTCTTCATCATTATACAAATCTTTTGTCTGATAGGGAGCTTAAATGCCTTCGATGAGCAGACTGTTTATGACTCCATATCCCAATGGTCCATCATTGATCTGCAGTGATATGTGTTGTCTTTTCCTTTCTTTAAAGTCTTGTTGATCCACCTACTCAAACCATTTTAATCCATTTACATTTTGATGGGTACTGGGCTTATCCTCTTGCAGTCTGAGGGTGATTCTTAGTGCTAACATTAATGACGTCGTTGTCGGGGACGGAAGTGATGATACCTTCCCTGGGAGGACGACAATGAAGATATCCAGTTTTAGATGGTGAACTGAAGCTGGATACATTGTTTTGAATGCTCATCTTTCACCATGGCGACTCCCTTGTTCAGAAATCTATTGGCGACTCCACTGGTTTGAGACAAATTAAATGCCTATGGAAGCTATCCTAGCCAGGAGTTTTACCCCACTCAATTTCTTAGCCATAGCTATTTATCCACATCATATGTCTCAAATTGATGAATGGCAAGATCTGCTGTCAAGATTTTATGAGGGTGAGAAGGAAAACCCTGATGAGCATGTTCTGGAATTTCATGCTTTGATGCAGTAGCTTGACATCCAACATGAAGACATACGTATGAAGTTGTTTATGTACTCTCGTCAG
Organism: Picea sitchensis; assembly: GCA_010110895.2. Taxonomy (NCBI): domain Eukaryota; kingdom Viridiplantae; phylum Streptophyta; class Pinopsida; order Pinales; family Pinaceae; genus Picea; species Picea sitchensis. The sequence continues at coordinate 94,619 of SNQJ01S0007546.1, forward strand.
GGATATGTTCATGTGTGGTATCATTCTCTTGAACCTTCTAGCATTTCTTCACTCAAATATTTTCAGGCTACTTTCAATATTCATTGTCAAAAGTTTTATTCCTCTGAGTTAATTTGTCACAGCTGTTGTGAGGAGTATAAATACTGTGTTCAGGATATAATTGATTTTTATGAAGGCTGTGATAATGAAGAAGATGCCTTGGATGAGGAATCAACTCTTTCTCTTCCTTGTTCATCTACATCAGATGAAAATTTTGTTTGTTGTTTTAATAAGGAAAATGCAGAAATTGAGTATGTTCTGGAAACAAATACTCTTTATAGACATGTCTCTAAAAGACCTAGATATGAGAAGCCTATCTTTGACTCATATGGTGATGATAAGATATTTCTTCCTGGATTGAATCTCGAAAGGAAGCCTGTTTTTGACAATGAAGAACAATTTTCTCATGTTGGGGGCAGAAAATATCTCTTGATATGTCATTTGAGACTCCTCCTTTATTTGATCATTATGGAGACAGTGATGAAGATGCTGAGGTATTTTTTTCCTGGAAGCAAAAATCATTAACATCCAACCTTCTGATGAAAATGAAAACTTTTACCAAGAGCAGCATGTTAAATAGCAACATCCATTCATTGATATACATGAGGAGATTTCTTGCAATCAGCTAGCAGATGTTTTCAGAGAAGATAAAAGGAGAGTGGATCAACAACCTGCATCATCCATTCATTCACCTGTACTGGCAATAAACATTCAACCATATGTCAGCATCTGTAAAGCAAATCAGGTTTTTTGTTATCAACCCGGTAAGTTTTATCACCTATTTTATGACCCTATAGGGGAGTACATGGAGTTGCATTTCCTCAATGTATTGAAGCCTTCAAGCTTTGTCATACCTTCAAAATTGGGAGGAAATCTGAAAAATGTAATTAATTTGTTGTCACAACTTTATTATTTCTTGTTGATCAGTGGCAGAGTAAGAAAGTTTTTAGTAAGGAAGTTACTTGGGTGGCTTTGGTGGAAGTTTGTTTTCACCTGAGTATTGTAAATGTCAGTTAGAGTAGGGTCTTGTATATAAATAAGCGCTTGTGCAAGCTTTTTAGTTTTCAGTTTGCTTTAGCATTTGAATAATTGACCCCATAGCCCTAGGATAAGACATTGAAGTTGCTTGTTCTTGGCAACTCATAGGGAGCATGCCATCCCTTGTGGAGCCAATGTTAGCACATAAAGTTGTCATGGGTCATATGTAGTTATTGTTAAAACATGTGTCTACACCTCGGTCGGGTCTCTCTCTTTTATGCATACCTTCCTATAAGTTTTTCCTATTCTGGTTGATAAAGTCAGGTCGGTCAAGTATGTTGTATGCGCAGGGAAAAGCCATGAGCAAAATGCATCATTCAGAGCAATCCATTTCGGGCTTGAAATACAAGCAAACATGCAGGTTTGATTTTCAACGGTGGAGATCCCATGTGCAGTTCAGATTGGCGTCTCTCAGATAGTCAGAGTTTAAAAGTCGTGCAAGGATTAACGACTAGACAGAAGCCTCGAAGTCCCAAAGTTCCGAAGTAACGAGAGGCTGCCACGTCAACCGGGAGAAAGTGACTTCCGGAGATTTCCATCCAAACATCCCGAAGTCCCGAAGAGCCAAAGTCCTGAAGTCCCAAAGTGACGAGAGGTTGTCATGTCAACCAGAAGAAAGTTACTTCGGGAGATTTTCATGACTGCGTTCAAAGGCTCCTGAAGCCCGAAGTCCCGAAGTAACGAGAGGTTGCCATGTCAACCGAAATAAAGTTACTTCGAGATATTTCCATCCAAGCATCCCGAAGTAAATTTGAGCCATTGAAGGTTGAGGATACGCATCGACAGATCTGACACTTCAGAAATATAGCACTTCGGAGGATTGTGCGAGCAAGCAGAAGAAATATTCTGAATCCCGAAGTCCCAAAGTGAATCTCGACCGTCCAAATCAAGAGGACACGTGGAGGCAGGTCTCTTACTTCGGAGATATGAAACTCTAGAGGATTGTAAGAACTATGCATTGAAAAGGCCCGAAGCCCGAACTTCCGAAGTAATTGTGGACCATTGATCTCAAATCAACAAGAACCATTGATCTTTATAGCAGGAGAGAAAAGATTAACGACCAAACAGAAGCCCGAAGCTTCGAAGTAACGAGTGGTTACCACGTCAACCGGGAGAAAATTACTTCAGGAGGTTTCCATGCTTCACAATCCAGAACACCTGAAGCCCAAAGTGTCGAAGAAACATGGCGCTCATCCATCCAAGAGCAACGCGTGGCAACAAAAGTGAGGCGTTCCCAGATCGCGGTTTGTGATAAGATCGACAACCACACTTCATTGCGGGGACATAACATGGTCAAACGATAAAATCTTGTTGTTTTTAAGTTTCTATGGTGAGGAGTTTCGCATGTGTTGTTCGGATAATCCACAGTTGGTGTCATTTCGTCATCGACGTTTCGAATCCGAATCAGGATTCATCATCATGACTAATCGTCGAATGAGAGCGAGTTGATCGTCGTCAATTAATACTTTAAATGCAAGACAATTTTTAATTTAAAAGTTATTTAATTAAGTCGACTGTCCTAATTTCGGAATTTAATTAAATTAATGAGACTTAAATCTAGGGTTTTGAGAATAATAATTAGTATGTATAAGATAAAATCTTATAGTGGTCCCGCAATCAAAACCACGATATAGCTAAAGAGGTATGTGGTAGTTGGTGGTGAATTGTGGGGGTCGAAGTGGTATGGAACCAAACCGCCCTTGACAACTTCCGCAATCACATGCTTATAGAGGGCCCAATCCGAGAGCAGCGCGTGGCAACAAATTAGGCGTAAGGCCTCGTCTTGATCCCAATGAGAAATCAATCAATGAAAGAAGGATTGTTGGTTGAACAATCGACTACCCCCTTAAATGGAAGCATGGGGGGTCTGGTCAAGGAGACAGAAAACTGTCAGCCCGAAGTACCACATAAGGTAGTTTTTCCTATAGGCTCATGCTGACCAGAGTTTCCTTCTGACAGAAGGAACATGATAGAAAAGAGAAGACATACGACACTAGAAAAGAGGCGCGCAAGAAGCAAGACATGTCTATCGTTTTGACTATAAATACATCAGATGAATGATATGTACATAGGAGGGGGGTTTGGCCCAAGACCGGAGGAAGTTTAGAGAAATGTTTATGATTGTATATTTCAATTTGTAAGTTGGAGGTGCATGTAGTTGTAAATTGTTATATTTAAACAAACTGAAATATACAAGTTGCAGATTTTAAGGGTTAAAATTTGCCTTTGATTGATAGATTCCTGATGTGGTAGAGGATCTGTTGTAAGCTTGCCTATTTATCATTGTTTACTATTCAGACACATCTAAATTCTCTTTGCAGAGAGGATCTTTGCTTAGCGAACATTCGTCTTTATGTTATTCTCTTATTCTTCTCTTCATCATCATACAAATCTTTTGTCTGATAGGGAGCTTAAATGCCTTCAATGAGTGGACTCTTTATGACTCCATAACCCAATGGTCCATCACTGATTTGCAGTGATATCTGTTGTCTTTTCCTTTCTTTAAAGTCTTGCTGATCCACCTACTCAAACCATTTTAATCCATTTACATTTTGATGGGTATTGGGCTTATCCTCTTGCAGTCTATTGATTTGTTGTTATAATGTTGTCTATTTGTTAGTTTATTCCTTGTATAAAGAAAATCATGAACTAAATTGCAGTCATTTTAGTAGGAGATAATTATTTATTTTTAAGGTCCTGAAATTGAAGGCCTTACAATTATGTTGAGAACGAAACGAGACAAAACCAAATATAGAAGAGAACACAAAAATACAGTGAAACCCAACTTCTATTAATGAATAAGAGAGAGATAAATATTGTACAACAAAACTGGCAAAATGGGGTAGCTTATCTCTGAAAAGAAAGAGAACAATTCCCATGATGCATGTGGGATAAATCAATCTAAGTTTATAAAATTCCATAGTCATGTAAAACACTAAGACTTCCCAGGAGGTCACCCATCCCAATACTACTCTAGTCTGAGCGTGTTTAACTGCGAAGTTTTAATGGGATTTGGTCATTAATGTTATGTTGTAGGCATGTACATAAAATCATTACATGATGTATGTATTAACAAATGAAGATGGTATTACATTCCATTCCCCATCAAAAGGTGAATATCATGGTTTATCAAAACCAAAGGCTCGAAATGTTGATTCAGTGGAAAAGATGGTTGGCCACCGAGATCCACTGGGATCAATTTCAGAATCCATAAGTCAATCTGAATAAGTGTATGAAACATTGTCATTTTTATGTTTTATGAATTATATGTTTTGATTATGGAGAATATAATAAAATTTCTTAGCTCACATGTTTTGAATATGGACAATATAACAATACTTTTAAAAATAATTTAGGTTTACTCAATGTAACTTGTATTTATTTTTTATTATTATTAAAAGTAAAAAAAATATTAAAAAGTGATGTTGAATTTTTTAAGTATAGTGTGATATTTTCACCACATTATGTATTATCTTTTTCTTGGAGTGATAAACTAAGATTTAAAAAATAAGCATTTAAGGGTTGATTTTATTATTTTGTTTAAAGTGATGATGATTTATTTTATCACTTTAATTAAATGTGTCATTTTAATACCCCAATTTTAGAATGGGTGTTATTGGTAGCATACTTTTCAATTTGATGGTTTATTTTGAGGTTTTGGTTTTAATGGTGCCAACTGCTAAAAATGTCATTTCAAATTATCTATAATTTTAACGTTTTGAAAAAAACATTTTACTTTATGTAACATCTTTTATTATTATTTAGGTGTTGATTTTAAGGTTTTTTTTTACGCACTATATGAGTTTTGAAGGCCGTGCTTGAAAAATGTTGTAATTTTGACCCCGTTTGAAAAAATGGTGCTACCGGTAGCACCACTTTTTATTTGGGGGTTGATTTTCATGTTTTTTTATGCAAAAATATGGGTTTTTTG
>SNQJ01S0007546.1:100534-114288 GCA_010110895.2 Picea sitchensis
ATGGGTTTTAATGAACATAACTTTCATTTCTTTCACATAAGTTAATTAGGGTGTAGCTTGTTTAGTACATATAAAGATTATATGTGAATATCTACATTGTGGGGAGTTCAAAAAAGTTTTAAAAATAGTACTTTATAATAAAAGTTTAATAAATATTAAATTAATATTTTAAAAACCACTAATTACAAGTCCACCTATTAATTTATCACCACCTTAACGAGATTGGTGCATACTTTCCTGTGTTAGATGTCCATCCAATTTCATCTATTTTCATACAACAAAAAGTGTTTTATGGTAGACTTGCTTGATCCTCGGGAGAGGACTCAAAATCCTTCGAATTAAAGCTTATAAGAAAGTAGACTCTATCCTCATTTAGAGGAAGACTTTTGGTTATAATGGACATGAAAGCCTATGCCAATTGTGAATAAGACTTTTATATGCTTAACATGTATTTTTGTTTTTTTTCCTTGCTTAGCTCGTGTTGTGTCTTTAACTTTGTATGTTCAATCTTTATTGATAATTTTTCATTTATAAAATTNATGGACATGAAAGCCTATGCCAATTGTGAATAAGACTTTTATATGCTTAACATGTATTTTTGTTTTTTTTCCTTGCTTAGCTCGTGTTGTGTCTTTAACTTTGTATGTTCAATCTTTATTGATAATTTTTCATTTATAAAATTTTCAGTTATCATAGATGTATTTTCTTTGTATTGAGAATTTTTTTTATGAATGAGCATTTAAATTTTATGTTACTTTTAGCTTTATATGATTTGTGAAAACTTACTTACTTATCATGTATGTATTTCCTTCTTCTTGCATTGAATTTTTTTTTAATGAATTAGCATTTAAATTTTATGTCATTTTTAGCTTTATATGATTTGTGACTTTCAATACAATGTGTTCTATTTTTTCATGATTTACAAATTTATTATTTTTTGAATCATAATTGGGAGACTTTTATATTATAAAAGCTATAGTAAGAAGCTAAATAACATAGTATAAAAACAATTGTCTCGAGTTTTAAGCATATATGACAACTCTCAAAATCTACAACACAAAAATTACAAAAGCTCACAATTATTATATCCCATCGATTCTTGTAGCAGAACTTGCAAGTATATAACTTAAAAAAAACTCCTAATGCTGTAATTGCTTTACTGAACATACAAATTATTAAAAGACATGGAGACTATTAGCTTCCTCTTGCAAAAGGTTGGTGGGAAGGGAATTTTGATTTTCAAGATCCATGTCATCCAACATCTCACGAATTGTGTCATCTTCCTTTAAATATATCTGGACAAAGTTTGTTAACATTTAATGAGCAAAAGCTACAGACTAAGAATGTTTTCTTGGGTGGATAACCATGTTCCTTGACATGTTATATTATGCTTCTAGAACCTTAATTTTTTGCTTTCCTTGCACAAGTGTACTCATGATGATGTATAATGGTGTCCATTTTCATGCACCTTCGTGGTCACTAAAAAAGAGAGGGTATGTTACATTCAATTGATTCTTCATGACTTATCAACACCCTTCTAAACTCCAGTGCCTACTTGTAATCCATGCAAAATATACACCAAAGAAATATATAGTGTTAACTTTGATCAAGGGTATTCTAGGGGTCAAACAAATGCACATAAGGATTGACCCGAAGAAATCCCAATTTCCACCACACAATGAGAGACCCCTCGTTCCTCATATCACTCCAACAGAGCAAGGAGCCAAAGGTCCCTAGTGATTCAAAACTAGAATGTGAGAAATTTGAGATAATTTCCAAATTGACTTGGGTAAAGGTCACCCAAAATAAAAGGCTCGAGATGCCAACAAAACCCAACACACCAAGAAATTCCCCAAGATGTAAGAATACCATAAGGGACCAAACACAAGTTTGGCCTACCCTCCAAAGACTATAGAACAATACACAATCTAACCACACAATATCATACTAGAGAACCATGCGTAGGATGCATCTACCCTCCAAAGACCACACCCAAAAGACAACTATCTCACACCCCGAAATCAACTTTAAAAGCCATAAATTCCATAATATTAGCCATAGACTAAACATAGCTCTTGCTAGGTTAGGTTTGGGTTGACCTACCTTTCTCCTTGCAACACAAATATCTTCTCCTAGATGTCGTTTCATTATCCCACCTTGCTATATTAACCCTTCACTGAGGAGTTCAAATCCAAAAACCAAATTAATGTTGAGCATGCAAATGAGGGAAATGCTTGTCCTTTCAAGCCTAGGATCCTTGCTTGTAATTCGTTAGTGGCGATTGAGTGACATGTGACTCTTAAATACAATTTTGCAATCCCTCATTTCCAACCTTAAAATGTTAAGAAATTGGGTTGTAGTTACACCCCTCATTTTTCTGGAGGACACCAAGATTGAATGTGGCCTCTTTATTAACCAAGGAGTTGGCTTGATGATTTATTTATCATAATATCGGATAAAATGAGACTTTATGCATACTACCAATCTCCTTGTGAATTCAAGATTTGATCAAGGCCAAATTGTTATCAGTTGAAGTTGATTTTGAGATCGTTAGATTTATAATTATACTTGAATCCCCTATGACAATCAAGGATTCCATTTTTTATTCTTTTGCTAGAAATATACCATGATGGAGAGCATATGCTTTTGCTTGATTGTTTGTATCCTTTCCAAGTCCTCAAGAAAATAACGTTTCTACATTTCCTTTCGGATTTAGTAACCCCCCCCCTCCCCACACACCTAACACCCATGATTTACAAATATTCTTAAAGAAAAAACAAGGAATTAATCAATAGTGTTGCAAATCATAGAGCAAGTTTACTTGTGATGCACTCCTCGATTATTTTTATTGCATTAAATACTTCAATACGTTAAATATCCAAGTTCTATAGATAGGGATTATCAAGCTCTCTATGACTATAATATACTAAGTAGAAATATTTTTCTTTTAACAAGAACAATTAATAATTATATTAAAAGAGCATTGTGGTTGAACTAAACAACATGTAGCACAAAAAGACAAGATTTGAAAACTCTTTCCAGTTTAAGATTACATAAATGCCAAAATTTAAGGCCACATACATTTTTTCCATCCTTGTTAGAGCCTATAACTATTATTTTAACAAGTGTAATACCTTACATATTTCAATAGAAGTAGAACTACCTGAGAAAACATGTAAACTAAGACATAAATTTAAATGAAATCAAACCCTTGAGGGCCTTCTTCTTTAACTCCAACCTAAATCTCCAACATGTGATTTGTTGGTTGCATATCTATATTCACTAACTTTTCAAATATATCTCCAACTTCTTCTTTTAACTTTGATGAACATGTCTAAATAGATGCATAAGGGTTGAGGTTATTTGCAATCTTGGAGACTAGTAAGTGGAGTGAGTCTGCCTTATCTGTTAAGGCTTCAAATATTCTTTGATGCTATGCATTATATCTAGATGGGCTTGCTCCCTTGAACAAAACATTGGCAGTTAAACTTCCACCTCCATTGGATGTTACTCACGAACATGGGCTTCCATGGAAAATTTGTATTCCCACTCCTCTTGCTAATGCATCTAGTGCATTGTTGAGTTTGTTATATCACTTCACACCTTCCTCATAAGCCTCTTCTAACCTCCATGAGGTCACATCTCACATAACAATCAAGTCTTCTTTGGATGGACATAACTATAGCAAACACTAGGCCCCTGATATGAGAGTAGGGTTCCCTTCTAGAAACTAAGACAAAAATTTCTAGTGCGAGAGGATTGTTGTCTACACCAATATAGATTGAGAATGAGACCATGGATGCAAGATGGAGGGGAAATACTAGTCTTTGGCTCATATAAAGGACGAACAGAGCTAGAGTTAAACCATATGCAAACAAAAGGCACCTAATTGACCATGTTTCATATCCTTGAGCAATCATGTAGAGGAAATGAGGCATGTGCTTCCTTAATTCCCCTAACTCCTCCRCCATGTTCACATGCTTAGATGAATAATGTGATTTCCAATACATCAAAAGGTAAACGAGAAATAAAGGTTATGGGAGGTGACAAAGGAGTACAATTGCCCCATTTTATTATTAATTTCCCCTCCTCTAATCTTGCTCAAAGGTTGTCTTGTTCATCCGCTTAGAGCTTGTGTTGCCTCAACACTTGATATAATTATGTGCTCTCAAAATCTTCTACAAATGCTAAATTTCTAGTGATAATATGAGACAAGATGACATCTTTTGGGATGGACATTTTGTGCATATATTAAATGATTATTGCGAAATCTCCTATTATTATTACTCTTTTGTTTCCACTTTCAATCAATAGCATCAACTTGTGATAGATTGATAAGGCCTTTGCTTCACTATTTGAGGTAATGCTCAACCCCAAAACATAGTTTTTGATTTGCTCCACGATCTAAAATAACCTCCTTACACTTGCCGCTCTTTTAATAAAAATGTTGATAGAAAATTTGTACACATTTAAATTAGTCAACATCTACCAAATGAAACACAATGTTACATGTGACTCTCTCCTTAGAACTTAAAAAAAAATAACATCTACCAAATAAAACATAATGTTACTTGTGACTTTCCCCTTAAAACTTGAAAAGAAAAAAAAAAAGAAAAAAGAAAAGAAAAAGAGTATAGAACATGCAAACAAAAAAAGTAAATAACATGTAAACACATATTGTTGAACAAATAATTACGTCGAAGGTGTTCTTTAAGGGAGAGGTTTTCTCGATTTTTCGTCGTTTGTCAACAACTTATAGGCGAATGTCATTTGTCCTTGTCTACTGGTCTGGTCAGGTCAAGTCGGTCTATTACGTGTTAAACCCTTCTACTCTAGTTGCCTCTCGTTATAAAGGACGAACATAGCTAGAGTTAAACCATATGCAAACAAAAGGCACCTAATTGACCATGTTTCATATCCTTGAGAAATCATGTAGAGGAAATGAGGCATGTGCTTCCTTAACTCCCCTAACTCCTCCACCATGTTCACATGCTTAGATGAATAATGTGATTTCCAATACATCAAAAGGTAAACGAGAAATAAAGGTTATGGGAGGTGACAAAGGAGTACAATTGCCCCATTTTATTATTAATTTCCCCTCCTCTAATCTTGCTCAAAGGTTGTCTTGTTCATCCGCTTAGAGCTTGTGTTGCCTCAACACTTGATATAATTATGTGCTCTCAAAATCTTCTACAAATGTTAAAGTTCTAGTGATAATATGAGACAAGATGACATCTTTTGGGATGGACATTTTGTGCATATATTAAATGATTATTGTGAAATCTCCTATTATTATTACTCTTTTGTTTCCACTTTCAATCAATAGCATCAACTTGTGATAGATTGATAAGGCCTTTGCTTCACTATTTGAGGTAATGCTCAACCCCAAAACATAGTTTTTGATTTGCTCCGCGATCTAAAATAACCTCCTTACACTTGCCACTCTTTTAATAAAAATGTTGATAGAAAATTTGTACACATTTAAATTAGTCAACATCTACCAAATGAAACATAATGTTACATGTGACTCTCTCCTTAGAACTTAAAAAAAAATAACATCTACCAAATAAAACATAATGTTACTTGTGACTTTCCCCTTAAAACTTGAAAAGAAAAAAAAAGAAAAAGAGTATAGAACATGCAAACAAAAAAAGTATATAACATGTAAACACATATTGTTGAACAAATAATTACGTCGAAGGCGTTCTTTAAGGGAGAGGTTTTCTCGATTTTTCGTCGTTTGTCAACAACGTATAGGCGAATGTCATTTGTCCTTGTCTACTAGTCTGGTCAGGTCAAGTCGGTCTATTACGTGTTAAACCCTTCTACTCTAGTTGCCTCTCGTTGTTGCCATTGTCTACTGGTTAAGCCGGTGTGTTCTCCTTCGGTTGCACTGTTGTCGCCATTGTCTACTGGTCAAGCCGGTATGTTCTCCTACGGTTGCACCGCTGCCGCCATTGTCTACTGGTCAAGCCGGTATGTTCTCCTCTGGTTGCACCACTGCCGCCATTTTTATTACTCTGCATCTTTCTAATTGACCGCTATTGAATCCTTCCATGTTCAGGTTGCAGAAGGTGCTCGAATAGTTGGAGCCTCCAGAGTCCTTGGTATCGACAACAACCCAACAAAGGAAGAAACATGTGGGTTGGAAGCCATATACAAAACAATAACTTTCTAGACATGAGATTGTATTGATAAGCTATTTCCCTTTAACTTTTGCACATGGTTATGGAATATGCACTAAAATTGATAGTTGCCTTCTCTTTTCCTAACATCTAAACGCTTTGGAGTCACTGAGTTCCTTAATCCTTTAGATTTCGATAAGTCCATTCAAGAGGTAATCTACAACATGAGCGTTTGTTCTTTTGGGACAACAACCTTAACAACATCTGCAACAACTGTTTTTTGACAAAGTAAAATAATTGTTGATTGCGGGTGATTAGAGAGATGACTAAAGGAGGAGTATATTCAAGCTACAAATGTGTTGGAAGAGTCAAACTTATGTTTGTCGCGCTTCAATGCACTCACCCGGTTTGATTTTTTGTGTCCTCAATGCTTTGTCTCTGTTTCTTATGTTTATTACAACCGTTCTTCAATGATCTAACTTATGTAAGGCATTAATTAAGTCGGTTACCTCCAGTGTCAACCACTTTTAATTAAATATGATTGTATTAGTATGTAAAAATAAACAATCATCATCTCCATGCTGAATGTAAAAATAAACTAATTGCCTTAATTGCCTCCAGTTGTCGCCATTGTTTTGTGATGAAACCCTGGAGCACGCCTGGATAATCTTTTGAGGTGCAGGCATGTTGAGGTTGGGGTCTCGTCCCTGGACCCATCGCCATTAAATTCTTATATTTTCACGTTCTTCTGTGTGTGATCATCATTTATAGTGATGTTGAATTAGAGGTATTTGTTGCTGAAATGGGCTTGAAGAGAGCATGGGAAAATTGTTGTTACTAGGTCGAGAGGTTGAAGCACAGGAAGAGAAGGCACGGGATTGTTTGTCCGAAAGTGGCGAGGATTTGGTCAAGGCTATAAGTCAAATCGATCAGTTGCTTAGGGACGCTCTTCAAAATCCTCGTGAGTGCTTGTTTTATTTTTCTTTCAATTTCGCAAACGTCTTTGAATGTAATATCATCGATTACAACTCCTTTCTTGAAAACCAAATATTCCATAAACTATAGTTTGCAAAAAATATCTCAAAGACGAGGAAAAGATGCCATCAATCATCAAGATCACTTAGGGTTTCTCTTCTAGGGAATTGGATCATTGATGGTGCTTAGGAGTTGGCTCAAAAGACACTATGCGTCGAAACCCCACATATATACTATTAGATTATGTTCGATATTACCTTCCCCTGCTTTGAGGATATGCTAGTATATAATGTTAAACAAATAAATTAATTAATCTTAGGTCATATAGGAGACTCCAACCACTCTTGGTCATGCTTTATGAATTTTATAAACTTAAATCCATAAACTTATCGCTGATGTATTTCCTTCTTAATTTGAAAAAGGATTTTTATGAATAATTATTTAAATATTTTGTGCCACTGTTAGATTTAAATGTATGTGGCGCTCATTTTTTTTCACGCTTTAAATGTTTTATGAAAACATACTTTCTATTTGATGCGCTCTATTTTTTTAACGATTTCATATTATCACTGAAAAAACAAGGCTACTAGGTAGCATATACCTGCCTAATATAATAATGAAAGTATTGTTTAAGGAGATAGGGAGAGAAGGAGTAGGCATGAAATGACTAGATGACAAATATATTTATTACAATAACATTGGGGGAAGTGAAGGCAACAATAAGACTTCAAAGTTTTTGGCCAATACGGTATCAGATAAATGAGATTTAAAATTTAAAATTAATCATTATTTTTTAAAACTTTAGATAAAGGAATGTATATTTTATGGTCAACCATGAACTAATAGAAAGTCAAACCTAACTCAACACTATATACCATGCCTATGGGCAGTGTAATAAGAAAACCTAATCAATAGGGACATCTTCCTAATGTTGCATATCACAGGGCAAGTTTACTTTTTGAGATTCACTACACGATTCTCTTCATTGCAATTAATGTTTCTATATATGAATACATTAAATATACATGTATTTTATGGAGTGAATATCAAGTTCTATATGACTATAATAGAGTTGGTATAGATATTGATAAAAAGGTTTTGCAGATTTAATTTAAATCGGTAAATATGCACCAATCAAGTTCAATGACTATAATAGAGTTGATATAGTATTGATAGAAAGGTTGTGCAGATTTAATTTAAATTGGTAAATATGTATCAGATATAATGATACAAGATTAAGTGTGTGTGAGTGTGGTTAAGTGGGTGCAATTCAAGTGGTTGTGAAGAAAAGTTGTTGTCTTCCCCACTCGAGTTCAAATCTCACTTTGTAACATGTTTTCTCTTAGTGAGCCGATTATTGTTGAGTTATATATGATCTATTCATAAGTTTTTGACCTAGCCTAATTTAAAAAAAAAAATCTAGTTTACGCTAGTTACCATCGTCAAGGAGAGTCGACGATAATTGTGGGTTGTGGATCATTCTCTATGATTGTTATAGAGAAGAGAGTCCTATCTCTAGAACAAAAGAGAAACCAATATAAATAGAACCACATAAACCTTAAAATTTTGATGACTTAGCATATGTATAATTGTATTTATTGATTTCTATTTACATGCAATGAATATCAAAATACAACAACGTTCTTTGTATAATTCGACGTATAATAAAAAATTGCAAAGCAGCATTCATGAATATATCATGAGGATACAACAAGCTAATCATATACACATGAAGATCTATTGCATTGACAACACCACTTAATTTTTTTTTTGGAGTAGCATGTATGTGCCATCTTAGCCAATTTATCTTTCTCTTATCCATCTCATTGTGTCCCTTTCATGGATATGAATCATGTGCTTTATAAGTGTTTTTATTTAAAGAGCAATTCAATAATTGGATACACATGATGAAAAGGAAAATTGCGTCGTTCTCGAATTCTGGTACGTATGTAGAATAAAACCCTTTGATTTTATAATATTTCTTCATAATATTGATATAACATGGAAAGCTAAGTCATATCTATAACTAGTGATTAAAGAAAAAAACAATTAGAATATTATCATCAACGTTGCGTGGAAGTTAACATTGAAATCTTAGGAGCGGTAGCATATAAAGTGAAGTATGTGACATGGTCTAAAACAACCTAAAATACAAAATGCTATCACTTTCACATTTCACCACCAACTTCTTCAAGAGTGCCCATTTCCTAGTTGTATAGTTCATAATAAATGATAGTTGCATCAAAGCTTTGTGTTTCCTAATGGATACTAGACACTAACCTTTGAAGCCTCCTATTTAATATCAACATTATTCAAGTAACTTCAATGTGGTTCTAGGTTTAATATAATTCAACTATTATGCTTGTTCTCTCAAGCAAGAGTAAACTAATTAATGTGAAAACATAATCCCATGATAAGGGGATATAATAATAATAGTAATTTCCTGTATCGCATCATATAGGTAACAATGACATGTGAAAGTGGTTCCACAAAGGCATGGCAAGGATGTTGTCGACCATGCTAATTAATAACAAAGTAAGGTCAAAGCATGTGACACATTTCCATATTAGCAAATCTTTTAGTATAGATAATGCATGTAATTAAGGACACTCACCCAACTCTTGCATTGTAAAAGTATAACAACGACTAATGTGGAACAAAATCCCACAAATGATATATCATTAGAATAATATCTTGTAGTAATGGCTTATCAACCCATAGAGATGGGCACCAAAACAATGCAATGTTGTGATTGTAATTGGAAGCAACTGATGACATGACATGTATACTTGTTGCCAACCACGGAATTGCATCAACTTTGCATAAACATTGACATTGTGATCTTAGGAGTGGTGCATCTAGACTTAGGTCTGTGACATGATCCATAACGACCTAAAATTTGAAGCATTGTCATATTTACATTCCTTTATAACTGCATCAAGAGCGCCCATTCCCTAATTGTGTAGTTCATAATAGAGGAAAATTGCATCAAAGCTTCGTGTTTTATGATGGATATCTTAGAATTGTTCTTTGACACATCCTATTTAATACTAACAGTATTCAAAGCAATTTTAACTATTTTAGGAGCGTTCATTCCAAGTTACCCATTTTCATTAAGAGTAGAAGCCTACATGCATCTCAACAAAACCCTCACATGTAGGTAGGGGATGAAGAGAGAATTGGGTTTGTTGATACTCATTGGTGTGAGAAAATAGTTCATTTTCTAGGGGATTGAGATATGAGTTAAATATTGAGTATATTTTCTAGTTTCGTAGTGGACATGCTTATGAACATCAAATTGGTCAATGACAATGAAGGAAGGGTCTAACTCATGAGGATGACATTTAAATTTTGTTGGATAGACATGGTCGCATAATGATAAATCACATCAAATGAGTTTAAGGAAGTTCTCAATGAAGTAGAAGTCCAAACTTTAGTGATATGAACATGTTTTTGTTTTTACTAAAAATATTATAAAATATTATATGGTTATTTTCAACCCATTACAACATAAAAATTAAAACATTTTTACAATAAGATTTTATGGAAATAATACTTTTTTAATTTAATAATGTAATTTTTTACCAATAATAATAAAATATCAAATTACTAAATCTTTAATCAATTAAAATTAGAAAAACAAAAATATGATAACAATATAAATTTAAGATTATTACTTAGTTAAACATCAAATTAATGTATAAAACTTTTTTGTTTATGAAAGAAGAAGCTCCTCCATAAAAATATATATATATATGAAATCTCCTCCGAACTAAACTTTTTAATACAATTTAACTACTTATAAAAATATACATACATTATCCTATTCTCCAAATACAATCTCAATAAATACTTAATTGAAATAATAAAAGAAGATAATCTCTTCTCCCATAGTCTCTTCATCGTAGTTAGCCTATATTGGAATATCTCATGGTTTTATTTCAATAGCTCCAAATGTGAGTGTAACATAACAATGTTAGGGATTCCATGAGTGTGTTTTTGGAATGCTAAGAGGCAATGGATAGGATTTGATATGATAAATACATAGAATAAATGCATGCATGGTGGGCAGTGGACATGTCTGAATCAATTAATCAGCATATCTATCTATCTATATTAAAATGAATGCAACCAACGTACGTACAAGGCAGGCCAATTTGCATACTCCACTCCTGTAATTCAAGGGGGAAGACTGGTGGACTGTGTATTTGGGAAATGGATTACTGGAGAGTGTGTATTTTACAGTTGATTTGGGAAACGGATTTAGCCATTCGAAGAGGGGCAGCGTTGACTTGGAGGCGGATTGGGATAATGGCAGCCTGCAGGTATGGGGTTCGGCTTTTAAGTAGAGTTAAGTGGGAAGGGACCGTGGTTGAGTAAAGCGGCGCATTAAGTGGCCTGGCCTGAATCCGTTTCTGGCAACGGAGAGCAGGGAGTAAAGAAAGCATTTAACCGCGTACGTGATTAGGTGAAATTGGGCAGAGAAACGGGTATCCGAAGACGAAATTATGACACGTAGGTTAACTTTTAAAGGAGTCATTTATTAGCTGCACTGCACTGGGGGTGGGCAGCCTTTACAAGGAGGTTATTTGTGTGGCGAGCGTGTTGCCTCTTTCAATGACTGGTGTGTTGTTGGTGGAACTGTCGATGCGAATTCAACCCCTCGCTCAATGCAGACTCCAGAGTCCAATCCATGCCAGATTTTTAACGTGTCGAGGGAGGACAACGAAAGCCGTGCTGCTGATGTCATAGCTTTTGGCCATCATGATTGTCAATTGCCTTTTCACACTGTCAATTGCCTTTGCTGTTGCTGTTGATAAGAAGAATCTAGCTACTTTGTCCTTTCATCTTTCCACGCCGCGTTCATAGTCTGCGCGGGGCCGTCGTCCATTAAAAGGAACCATTTGTCTGATCTGGTAGGGTATACAGAACAGAGTTTCCATCCCAGGCTATCACCACTGTGAACCGCTTCTTTCTTCTCGAGTGGAAGAGAAAGAGAGAGACAGAGTGAGAAAGGAGCGCCATCGGAGGGCCTTCATTCTCCCTCTTTCTCTTTTCTATTCTTTCTGTAGCTTTAATTAAAATCAAAACTCAGGCATAGCTTAACCCCTTTCCCTTCCTGCCTGTCTCATTGTTCCTTTGCCCACTTTTCTTTTCCTAAACCCTCGGTGAGGATCAATGGCGATGAGGAAGGATTCCTGTTGAGTAGGAAAGAGAGGAGGGTTCCTATTCAGTACCAAGGAGAGGAGAGGGTTTTGACTAGTAAAGAAGTGTGGTTGGTTTGTAGGAAAATTGATACATGCATACGATGTATGGAGGAGATTGTGATGTTTTGGTGGTAAATAATATGGGAGGAAACATGGAGCCGTTCATGTCGCCGTCCAGTCTATTCGTCGCTCAAAGGCTGCTTCCCCAGCTGCCTACCAGTTTGCATTTGCAAACTCAAAGCGTTTATTCTTCCTCGGAGGGTTTGTCTCTTGCACCGGTGAGTTTCCATACAAAAACTATTGTTTTGGATCAAAACCAGGGTCACATGTTTCGTAGTTTAATGTTTGTCTGGAAAAATGTAGGGCTTGGTTGTTTTTTTTTATTATGTAGCACACACCGTAGACTATCTGAAGTAAAGTAGGCTAGGCTAAGCTAAGTTTTTGGAGAATGCGATGCAGCCCAACGGCATACGTGAAGCCAAGCAGCCTGAAGAGTGTGGGCAGCTGAAGAACAAGGAGGAGCACGAGAGTAAGTCTGGCAGTGGTCACATGGATGGGGGCTCTGGAGAGGACCAAGATGTGGCTGACCAAGATCATGATCATGATCACGAACAGCAGCAGCACCAGACGAGGAGGAAACGTTACCACAGACATACTGCTCGTCAAATTCAAGAGATGGAAGCGTGAGACGCACTAGAGCTATAGCTTGTTTAATAATGTTATGGCTACTCTTGGTTTTTTTTTACCGTTTTAAAACGACGAGGACTGGCTTGTCTAACATGGCCCTCTGTTTCTGTTTGGTTTGGTAAAGGCTGTTTAAGGAGTGCCCACATCCCGATGACAAACAAAGACAGCGGCTCAGCATTGAATTAGGCCTTAAGCCGCGGCAGGTGAAATTCTGGTTTCAAAATCGGCGTACTCAGATGAAGGTAATTATTAGCAATTCAATTTCATTTCTCTTCAGATCCTCCATCGTCGCCATGGTCATTATTTCTCCAGGTCTTCCACCGTCTTCATGGTCATTATTTCTTTTTAGACCCTAGAACAATATGTTGATACTTTGGGTGTTGCAGGCTCAACAGGACCGTTCAGACAACGCCATTCTCCGTGCAGAGAATGAAAATCTTCGTAATGAGAACCTAGCACTCCGAGAAGCCATAAAAAATGGTGCTTGTCCAAACTGTGGAGGGGCTACTTCGCTGGGAGAGATGCCTGCATTCGAAGAACAGCATTTTCGTATCGAGAATACGCGCTTAAAGGAGGAGGTATGCTGTTTCAATTGTTGATACTAATAAGAAACCCAGACTTTCTTGTTTGCTATCAATTAGTTATTGCTGACGGTTTCCTCATTGTAGCTCGATCGAGTTTCTGGCATTGCCACAAAGTATATAGGAAGATCAATGTCGCATTTGGCACCCATAGCGGCACCACCTATGCTCATGTCCTC
>SNQJ01S0007546.1:115441-160185 GCA_010110895.2 Picea sitchensis
AAGGCATTTTATCACTGTAATTAGTTCTTCAGGTTTAAGTTCTCTAGAAAAGACAACAGAAATGTATGGCGTTTTGCAGTTATACCATCTCCAGAGGGACGTAGAAGTGTGATGAAGTTAGCCCAGAGGATGACAAACAGTTTTTTTGCAAACATCATCTCATCCATTAACCATACCTGGACAACCCTCCCGAGCGAGGACAGTGTTCGAATCACAACCCGGAAGAACACAGAACCAGGGCTGCCGAGCGGAGTTGTCGTCAGTGGTGCCACTTCACTCTGGCTTCCTGTCCCTCCACACCGACTGTTCGAATTTCTGAGGGATGAGCGAATGAGATCAGAAGTTATATCTATTATGCTTGATTTGTTATCTCTATGTGAATTTTATAGTTTTCTAGGGAGGGAATGTAATGTGTAAATATTTTTGTTTTTTCTTGGTCTCGCTTGATGCAATGGGATGTGTTATCCAGTGGAAACTTGGTACAAGAAGTGGCTCATATTGCAAATGGGTCGCACCCTGGAAATTGCATTTCTCTTCTTCGCGTAAATGTGAGCATGAGTTAGGTTTATATGAGATTGTTTCTTGGCTCTATATCTAGATAWTATTTTGTTCAATTTAATCTGAAATATCACAAGTATTTTCAGGCATGCAGTACAAGTCAAAAYGTARAGCTAATACTGSAGGAGAGTTGCACAGATGCATCTGGGTCTGTTATAGTGTACGCACCCGTGGACGTTCCAGCAATCAATATTGCTATGAGCGGGGAGGATCCTTCATACATAGCCCTTCTTCCCTCCGGATTTGCCATTCTGCCAGATGGTCAAAATAGGGCTTCTACTAGTTCACTCCTCGAAGGGGCTAACAGCAGCAGCAACAGCAGCAGCAGCAGTGGATTGGATAGCCCGCTCACAGGAGGAGGTTCATTACTCACAGTGGCCTTTCAAGTCCTTGTCAGCCATTTACCGACAGCCAAACTGGGTTTAGATTCTGTTACAACCATCAATAATCTCATATGCAATACAGTGCAGCAGATCAAATCTGCATTGCACTGTGCAGATGTCTGAATCGCAGTGTGTAATTATCAGAGTAAGGGTGGAGACATCAACAACATTCTATCGATACTTCTCCCCCAACGGTGGTAAAATAAAAAATGATATGCATATATATATGTATGTTCGGTGGTTGCTTTCTGTAGTTTACTCTGCTGCAGTTAATTTAGTAGTGTAGAAGAAGCTACGGGGAAGTCAAGAACGCACCATAGATGATGCTATGTCAAATTCCTTGCTCTGTGGTAAAGCGGAGGAAATCATCCGTAGATCATGCGCTCTAGTGTGTGTGTTTTCCCACCGTCGACGGCTGGGGCGCCCACACTACGCCTGCGCATGTGCTTCACCACTCAGCAAGGGTAGTGGTTCGGGATTTGACTTCACATACATCTCTTTTAAATGTTTCTTTTGTTTAAATGCTCAGACTTTATCTATTATGCTATGTTAGGCTTGTGCCTCTGGAGATATTTTTTGAAGAATCAAGTGTTTTGCGATGAAAATGCAGAGTTGGTCTTGAAACTCTTTAATAGCATAAATTCCTTAGCCATAAATGTTCTTCTCGAGTAGTGTAGTGTAGAAAAGGTATGTTAATGAACCTCCTGTGAGGTTTATTACTCACTGCAGCTGAACAACAAAGTATGTTAACACAGATTATACTCCATATTAATTTCTGGAACGAAGTTGTTTTCACGAGAAATCTAACAGTTGTTACTCTTCTCCTTTAAATATTCGCGCAGACGATAGAATGGTATAAATGTAACATTTGGCACTTTGCCTTTTGAACAAGCGCAAAGGAAGGTGTGTTTTATTAATTGACTTTATCATGCGACTGTTGTTATGTTGGGAGGTGCCAATTAACTTGGTTGGGCTGATGGTTGCGAGGGTACCTTGCCAAGATCACGGGGCTGCTGCCACCTCCTAGGGTAACAAGGAAGAGATAATTTGAATTACTTTGTTTGATCAAATTTTGTAGATGTGGCGTTAAATCTCAGAACCAATAATTACAATTTGATAATTACACCTATCAGAAGTAAAATTTTAATGTATCTAGAGAATTTAATAAATAAGAAATCGACAAGAGAGGTCCGTGTATCCGACGATATCAAGAGTTGAAAAGATGCAGAGATTATGTACAATTCATAGGAAGGCTCAAAGAATAATGCGTGGGCAAATAATTAGGATAAAACAAAATGAAGTCTTGAACAAATAGAAAAAAAGAAACAACGTACAGCATTCTCACGGATTTGTTTCACCACCACTTTGAATTGATTTTGAAAATATATACACGATGGAAAACATTGTGTATCTAACAGATCCCTGTTTATAATTCATTTTTACAATATTTGTCCCTTTTTTTTTAAAAGGAGAAATGAGTTTTTTTATAATATTTAGATTGCGAATCTTACTTTTGATGAAATTTTGCAGTGAGAAAGTGTCAATTTTCACATATCATGATTGGAGACCATGTTTGAGAAGATATAGTACTTTCTTTAACTTGCATACACAACCTATTTTGTTTTTGCTTAACAAAAAGTTTTGGTCTAACAAGATGTACTTATTATGTTTTTAAAATTGTTGACTTATTAATCTAATGGACAGGTGCAATTGTGTTTAAATAAATCTATATATATATATTTTTAATATTATTTTGTAATTAATCTTTCAACTTGTATATAATGTCTCATAAAGATTGAACTTCTATTTGAACAACCATTTTAAACCTATATCAATTTTATTTTCAAGTTTCATTTTTCTTTATCGAGTCTTAGCATAATTTTTATAATACTTGATAGGTGTTTGAATTTGTTGCTTTGATCTTCTAAGTGCCTGGATGCTGTGGATTTGCTCCTCTTTTTCGGTGTATTTTGGCCACTTGTAGCATCCATGTTATTTTGATTTTCAACACCATTTTGATTTTCAATATTTTATGTTTTTGCATCGATGTTTTCTTTAGGAAGTTTCTATATATTTTGATCTTCTTTTTGAACTTCATCTCCATATTCATGAAATATAATATTTCTACATGCAGAAATTTTATGAGTAATGGGATCATACCTTGTGTAAGCTATATGGTCAGCACAATAATCAATGAAGATATATTTGATTGACTTTTCCTCAAGTTTTTCAAAAATTCTCAAATGATTAACAATTGGTTTATAATCATAGAATGCTTTGTAAGGTGTTTTATATTCTAAAAATTTGGTTGAACTTGTATTTTTTTTTAGATACACAACAATATTTATTGTCTAACCCAAAAAATATTAGGAAGATTTTTACCTTTAATCATGTTTCCAGCATATTCAACTAAAGTTTTATTTTTCCTCTCAGCGACACCATTTTGCTGAGTACATGTGACACTGCGTTTTTATGAATTCCATTGGTCATGCAATGTTTGATGAAATCCCCTTATATCTATTTTCCTTCATGATCTGATCTAAATATCTAGGTGTGTTTCCTTATTAGATTTACAACTATGTTTTTAAACTCTTTGAAATACTCAAACACGTTATTTTTATTTCTTATGAAATAAATCCATGTAAATCTTGTTCTATCGTCTAGTTTGCTCTGGCCCACACACATGATGATAAAATCCCCTAATGTGTATTCTCCTTCTTGATCTGATCTAAGGATATTGATGTGTTTCTCTATTAGATTTATAACTATGTTTTTAAACTCTTTGAAATATTCAAACACATTATTTTTATTTCTTATGAAATAAATCCATGTAAATCTTGTTCTATCGTATAGTTTGCATTGGCCCTCACTCATCATTTGCATTAATTCAAAAATCTCCCTTTACCTTTTATCTATTCTTATAGGGAACTCATTCCTATGTTGTTTTTTTAGTGCACAACCATCACATTCAGTTTGTTCTTTCTTAAAAATTCCGAATACCCTCCAAGATCTCTTTCTTTTGAAGTAAATCTAAATCTTTAAAGTTTAGATGCCCATTATGTTGACATAATCGTTGATGACAACGCTTGATGACCCTTAATAGTAACATCAAATTTGTAGAGGCCTCCCACTTTGATTCCTTCTACTATAACTTTGTAGTGATCTTGTTTGTCCTTCACAAGACAACTTGACTTAAAAAATTTAACTTTCAAGTCTTGATTTGTGATTGTTGAAATTGAGATTACATTTTTTTTAATCCTTGCCACATACATTACATTTTTTATTTGTTTCACATGACCATTTGGCAAAGTCACACATGCATCACAATAACCTTTTATTTCGTGACATCTATAATCACCTATATAGATTTTAACACCGTTAGTTTTCTCACAATAAGTTTCAAACCAATCTTTATGACATGATATGAATAGAAGTACCTAAATCTATGAACCATGCGTTACAATCATTTGTTTATACTGATAAAGTTGCATATGAAAGAAATAAATAACTTGAGATTTTTTAGATCATCACTTGCTGTTGTTTCTCCATCAACAAAATTGTCTGCATGTCTTCTATATTTGGAATCATGAAACTTCTTTTCCCTACAATCCCTAGCATAATGTTTTAACTCATCACAATAGTAAAATGAATTATTTTTCTTTAAATTTGTATATGTCCTTGGTGATGCCCTGCCTTGATGCAGTTTTACATAAGACTTGCTTCCAATATACCTTTCCCATGGCTTTCCTTTGTATGGTTTTTTGGCTTTGGCTATCAACGCCAAATCTGAATTTTGAAACCTATTGTTAAGATTCTTCCTATGTTCTTCTTGCAATAGGATCTTTGCCAAATCATCAAACAAAGGTACTTTCTCTTTTGTTGCAAGACTGGTGATAAATATATGATATTCATCTAATATACCATTCAACGTAGCAATAACCAAATCAATTATTGATATCTTCTCATCAATATCACCCAGTTTATCCTTTAGTTCTTAAATTCTAAATAAAACATTGCTAATATTTTCAATTTCTACTATTTTTATTAAGAGAAGCTTGCTTTTTAAAAATAATATCGGATTTGTATTGGAAGTCTCATACAAATCTTTAAGTACCTTAAGTGTTTCTTCAAACGTTTTGCACTACCTTATATGGAAAATAATGTTATTTTTTATGGATTTTTTCTTAACATAACCTTTGCCTTGTTTTTTCTTCTCTCCCAATCTTGATTTGACGTCGCTGGGGTTGTTGGCTTCAATCGATCAAACATTGAGCTCTTCCATTAAGTTCTGCAACTTAAATTTCCAATTTACACAATTTTCTCTGTCTAATTTATTTGATTCATTTAAATAGGAATCCATCAAAGAATTTACATCTTTGAGAAACACAATATAAAAGACCAACTATCTTTGAGACTAATCAACGAACAATTCTCTTTTAAAAAATGATTGAATTACCTTCAGTTCATGGGCCTGGAGAAGTTGTGGTTGGGCGACATAAACACCCAATGTTGTACTCCATTGTTCTCTACACCCTCATGTACCCACTGTTGTTTTTCGCAACCGAACAACTGCTGCTTTCATTTCTTGTTGCGACACCTTTTCACCAAGGCACCAGGGTTGCATTCCCTGCTTCAATGGCCGCACACCCATCTCCAAGCTCAACATAATAAGTATTCCTGGAAGCCACCACCAAGGCTCTGGGCAAATGATTTGTCCGATCTATGTTATGTGCGCAAGTACTTCAGGACCAATCTGACTTCCTTCGCTGAACAACCCAACTTCTCAAGTCGTTCCGCATCAAGATCAAAATTGTAGATCCCCATTGCTCCTCTGCAATAATTCACGATCACTGTGGGGTCTCTATGTTCCATGCCCACTTCTTCCGCATACTCAAGTCTGGATGAGTGAGTGCCTTCATGCCCTCCTTTTCCTCAACACAGAGTTTGTGGTACAAGCGAGTTTCCTAACCAATCCTCCTCAACCTTATCGCAAACCTGTTGGCAACATGGTGACTCGGGCCACGTTTCCTGGGTAATGACTTTCGCAAGTGTTGCAACGAAAGGTTCAACTCGCCCTCCCTAACTTGCTTTTGGTCATGTAGGCTTCGCAACCGGTCCATCTTCTCTAAGACATACTTTGATGAAATTTCCAATGTTGTCAACCTTTGTGTACTTTGTTTTTCTTCATTCTTGACATCTAAAGAACATATGGCCGGAGTCACCTCTCGTTGTTGCACCACAAGCTCTGTCTACACTTCCATAGACTCCCTCTATCAACCTGATCGCAATACTCCTGAGATTTTGTCCAAGCTTTCTCTTCATCGTCATGGGTATACTTGGTGTTTTGGCACGTGCTCATGCACCCAAGGCATGGAGCCTCTGCAACCTTCGGTTCAACTTTGGGTTGCTTGGGCGCTCATGCCGTGGAGTGCCCGTCATCCAACTCTTCGGTTTTTGGTGAGGGCACCCACCTAACTCACCACTTCGGTCATCACCCTTCGTCACAAGTCAAGTCTTGGCAAGTCGTCTTCGACACGGTAGTGCTCGAAGATCCCAAGTCGCCTATAAAGTGTCTGGGCACCCTCTAGCTTGCTCAACTCGTAGTCTTGACTCATGGAAGGAGAGTGCGCGCTCGATGAAACTTCTGGGGCATTACATGTTTCCTTCCTGGCTGCTCTCTCTTCGAGGCAATGATATGAACATGTGCACCAAAAGCGTTCATACTTTACAGAGTTCCTCTGCAATCATAAAGACGACACTACAAAATATGTTTTATATATGTGTTTCCACAACTTGACAAAGCTCTTCCCTCTGTTTGATTGATGTTCACTGCACTCTCGAATATTGTTCTAATGTCCCAATATGATATAAAATTAACACCAATCCCATTCTCTAGAGCCAAATTAATTTCAATGAGGGTACCATCTTCCAAAAGAAAAATTTAATACTTCTGGAATTGATGGAAATTATGGACTTTCTCAAAAACAAAATCTTCTTCAAACTATAGAAAACACACAAAAGTAGCGTTGTTGTTTGAGCACGATAAAGATTACCTCTTTCATATTGAAACTTAGATGCCTCTCTTGCTGCACTGCATGGGTTAGGGTCCCTTCTTCACTGTAAAAATGAAAAATGGGCAGATTTCGCTTGTCTCTTCTCTACAAGATCATGGATGCCTTTCTTCATACAATCTCTACAAGATCATGGATTCCAAATCTCTACACCTAAGCTAAGATGGGTTTGAAGAGCCCTAGAAAAGTTGCTAGATAAATTTTAATTAGCGCTTGATTTTAGGTTGTTGTTACTCAAAGGAGTGGTCGTGAAACTGATGGCGTTTCGACTCGACTCTTTAAACCATGCAAAAGGAAAATGAAATGCGAGAATTTCAACTTCGATGAAAACTAGTTATGGGAAGGAGCAAGAGGTTTTAAGCAAAGTAATAATTTCTTGATAGATTACTATGTGTGCACTGTTAATGACAAAAAGTATGAGCTAATTATCTAGATAAATGGAAGCAAAATGACCCAAATTTTAAAAATACTATGCAAATGTCATAGTTTACTTTGTACACCTATACAACATTGAAAATAACAATGTAATAAAGAAAAAATGATACAAATCCTTGTTTCATAAGAGGAATGTTACACAATGATTTCAAATTTTTATGTTCTCTGGAAATTCTTAACCTTGCCAAGACATAAGAGGTGTAAACATATGGTGATCTTAGTACCCAAGAAATCTATGTTCCTACAAAACAAAGGTTACAAATTCCCTTAAGTATGGAAGGGATAGTGACAACAATTACCATGAGAGTACAACATTCAAGCAAAGGTGAAAGAGAGAGGAGACAAGAGGTGAGAGGATACAACACTAGGGTTGAACTAGTGAAGGAAAGATAGGTGAGAGGAAACAACTATTATGAGGGAGGGTGAAATTTGGAAATGCTAGCCTAGAACTAGTTAGGGCATTAGAGGTGGAATTATCGTGAGGTGACATGAATGAAGACATGAAGTGATGATGTTAAAAGGAACCATCAAAGGCAATGATGATGGTGATGTGGTATTATTAATATTTTGGAAAGAAACTATTTAAGGCACTAATATTAATTGTAAGGTGACATTAGTGAGGGCATGTGCCATTGATTCTAGAAAGGCACCGTTGAAGGCATGAAGTGAATATGTTAGCATGGGGATGGCAAAGGAACATAAAGAAACAACGTTAATTAAACACTATCGAAGGTAGGAGAAGAGCGCTGAGAGGAAGGAAATTTCATGGAAATGAAGGTGACCTTATAACTATAGGTTATATGATGCAACCGCCAAAGATAACCTCTTAGGGAATATATCAAAGGAGTGGTGACTAGTCTCAACTAAGGAATGCCATCTTGAATTCAGCCCTACTCAAGAAGATGATCTAAAGGGAGACAATCAAAGATGAACAAATCAAGGAAATAGGTGGTCAATCAGAGAAAATATAAGACAAGGAAGAGAGGAAAACCTTTCCCTAGGCATCTTAGGGATAAGGTAAAGAAGAGACATGAATAATAAAGGTATGATAGGCTATGATTAGGGGACTAGAAAAATGGAAGGGGGGAAGAAAACAAGCAGAGTAGGTGTTACCCTAAGAATATCAAGGTGATAATGGAGGAGAAAGAGACGGGGAGGATGTGTAGACCCCGTGCTAAGGCTTCTAATGATATTTCCCTCAAATATACAATAGGTTTGTAGGATGTGTAGAATAGATGCAATCATCATTCAGGTTGTTGTTGAGATCTTCAAATTCAAGTACTAGCCTAAATTCTTGTTTTTTCACCAATTGTTTGATTCATATGTCTATATTAGTGTCTTAATTAACCTTTATAGACTTATTTTATTAATCTCAAATACAATTGACCCAATTGTAGTTTAAAGAATTAGAGTGATTGCAAACAAAGTAAGATACAACATTCATTTAAATAATCTAGGTTCCTATTCATGCCCCCCTTTCCTCTAGCTTGAGAAGGTTCTGCAATTCATTGCAATGAAAAACATCGTTGTTAATATCTAAGTACTCAACAACCTTCATTGGACCAAAAGAAAACACGATTCAAAAATCCATCTTCTCCTCTTTTTAAGAAAACATGATTCAAATACATCCTCTCCTCTTTTTAGTCCTTGCAAAGCAAGGACTATAGTAATCACCTCATGCGAATAATTCATATGTATAGAACATGTAACAATACAATATTTAAGTTATGGTAAAGTCATAGAATTTTGTATTTTCCGCCCTATTAATTTTTTCTTGAGTTGTACAAATTGTGTAGTTTTTAGTGTTCTTCTTTGAGGGGGATTGACTAAACTTTATAACCCTTCTCTTCTAAGGTTTCTTCTAGAGAAAAAAAATGGAACAAGGCATGAAATTTCACAACCCTCCACTTAGACTAAGTTAACATTGGTGTGAAAGTTGGCATTGTGTAGGTGGGAGTTAATGCTATGTCATGTGGTGGGTTGCTTTCTTCATCTTCTCTAAATGCAAAATAACTAAACTTTGGAGTAGTTATTTTATGGGGTCCAATTTTTTTCTAAATTTCATGTACTCTTCATGTATTTCAAAGGTTTTCATCATTTTGGTAAATCATAGTTAAGGAAATGCAGAGTTAGAGGACATAAAACTTGGTTTCTTTACAATCACAATTGTGTTAAAATAAAACTTTGGTTTCTTTACAATCACAATTGTGTTAAAATAAAACTTATATGCTTGCTATTTTTCCAATAGGCTTAAATGAATTTGTTCAGGAGGAGGAGGAAAAAATTGGTTTCTTTACAATCACAATTGTGTTAAAATAAAACTTATATGCTTGCTATTTTTCCAATAGGCTTAAATGAATTTGTTCAATAGAGGGACATAATGCTTGGTTTCCTTATTGGTAATGAGTAGCTCAATGCCCATCAAGAGTGCAAACACAACATATGCATATGCTTTAGCAGAAAAACAAACTCCGCCATTGGTGACGTGACATTTGCATTTGAATATCAATTGAGCAATTTGCAATTAATAACAAGGTGTATATTGCGGAGAATCGATGCCATCCAAAAACCAATCAAGAGGGGATTAGCATTGTGACTACTGGTTACACCGAAAGGCATATACCTATTGACAATGAGCATATTTAATAATCTTTTAACCATAAATTTCAATCGTATGGTTATCAATTGAATATGCTAGCATATTCTTAGTTGTGCTTCCAAATCAATGAACGAGATCTTATGTTCATAACTTTCTAGCATTTTTAAAAGCTTCCGTTAACCTGTTTACTTTTTAACATTTACTTAATATGATTAACAAATTACTGTGTGACCATCTAATTGCCACGTTCAAATGATTAACAAACTTAATTGAAATTACAAAATTACTCCACTATTAACTTTTTATCATTTTACAGTATTAGATTTACATTTGTGTCACGTTTACTTATGGCAGCCGCATAATTACAATCAATCGTTTCATATTCTTCAGTAGTTTCATCTTACTAGCTATAAGCCTTTCGACGTTCACCAACAACGAGTTAGCTGATGTGCTAGTTAATAGTTCCAACAAACATCACATCGAATCAAGAAGCATAAGAACACTAACTCCTTTGTTAAGTATGAAGATCTAAGTGCCTACACTTGGAAATTTGAGTAAACCTACAAGCAGATAAGTAAAAAATACAATTAAAAAAGTATTTTTCTTCCTTTCCCTCCAAAAATATTTACCCTTATGGTTGACATCATCATCTTAAATCCTATTAGTTCTTTTAAATTTGATTTTGATAGTACATTTTTTGTTTTGTTTTGAAGCCCAATTTTGATCTCAAAATTCCCCTAATATAACATATAATGTTGGTAATGGTATATAACATTGACATTTTGATGTTTTATTTTTATTTTTTTAACTAGAAGAATTGATAGACTCGTCTATTGTCACCGAGGAGACCCAGGTTCGAGTCAGAAACATGCCCTTATAAACATGAGCCCAACGCAGGCATCCACAAACCATGCTAAGCACTTAAGATGAGTTTTGAACTTGGGTGGGGCCCCTATAATTGAAAACTTTTGTCTTCTAAAATGAGATATCCACCGTTCAACCTAACTCGATGGGCTATTGACATTTTGATGTTATTATAAAATCTAGCTAGATGGACTATTGACATTTTGATGTTATTATAAAATCTTAGATGCATTCAATGAAAAAGATACAAATAAAATATGGATATCATTATCATAACCAAATCATGATCCCACAATTACTTGAATTGTTCTTGACAATAATATTAAAAGAAAAAAGCTCAATGCTTTACAATTTTAATCTTTTCCAATATCATCAAAATATAATCATAAAATCTTTATTAAAATTGTAATTTTAAATTATTAAAATCATTATTTTTAAAACAAAAATAAATTCAACACTCTTTAATAATTTATTATACCTTAATTTTATAATGTTAATAATTCCATTAATAAATTCAACACTCTTCGATACCTTATTATACCTTAACAATTCCATTAATTCAAAATAATTATTCACTTAAATTCAAAATAATTCTTCACTTAAAAAAACACTGAACAACCATTTTTCTTTCCGTCACGGTAAAAAACCAAAACCAATTGATAGAACATTTACATTCCTACAAAACTTATAGTTGTTCAACAAACAACAGTATGATTATTGGTTCCACATGAAAAGCGCCACTTGGTTAGAAGTAAAGGATTCACATCCCTTTTACCTTGCTGTTATTTCCCGTGTCCAATTGATACCGTCACACGTTTGTTGATTTCTTAATAACTTTGGATATTGAAGAGAGACACGGGTGGGACCATTATCCCAATCTATCTTGAAGAGCGAAGAGAATGGTGAGACCATCTAAGCGTAGATTCAGTTTTCTCTCAACCCTGAATGGTGAGACCATCTAAGTTAATGTTGATAAATTAACTTAGTAATAATATAATTGAATGTAACACAGATATATCCTAAGAATATAAGATAAATCAATCCTCCAGAATTTGTAAATATAATATTTGATAAATTAACTTCGTAAAAATATAATTGAATATAATGTTTGATAAATTAACTTAGTAAAAATATAATTGAATGTAACACATAACAAGAATATAATGGATGTAACACATATAAATCAAATTACAATTTAAAATTTTACAAAAGAATATTAAAGTCTTATAACTAATGACTATAAGAAGTAATTGTCTAGTGATAATAAGAAGGTTCAAGAAGTTTTATATTTATTATTTTTACATATCACAATGTTTTGATATTATAAAATTTGTTAGAATATTATGTATATGAAATGATTATCAATAATATATAAATAAGTGTAGATTTATTTTAAACTCGGATTTATTAATCAATGAGAGATTCAATTTTTAAGGTGTAAATTTTGTATTTATTATTTCATTCCATGTCAAGTTTTACATTGTATATATAATTGTTTGTTTGTTTGTTTTTTTAATTGAGTCAATTTTATTTTTATTATTGTTATATTTTCTTTAATTGAGTGGACTTTATTTATTTATATTATTTTACCTTTATATAACATAACATTAACGCCTCAACATCTCCCCATACCGGGCTACTCTCGGTGCAATTATTCAAGATCACCAACAAAATAATAAATTATCAATAATAATATGATGATGATGATGGAGACCAAACTTAGTTTATCAAACCTTAAGAAATATAAGGAATTACTGGATTTTCTTTAGAATTTTATTTTTGTAATAAAAACATTTTAAGAATATAAACAACATAAAATTTATAATAGTACTAACAAATTATTAAAACATATTGGACATACATCCAATTTTAACATCTTTCAAATATTGAAACTAGAACAACTTTAAATTTTAACATCCTTTAATAATTGAAATTAGATAGATTCTAAGTGGGTACCAACTTACCCTAACATGATCATGCTTCACTTGAGGCAACTGTAGTATGTGAGTTATTAAAATATGTCTCAATGGGCATACACTTGATTAGTACCAATATTGTACCAACCTACCCTAACATGATCATGCTTCACTTGTGGCAACTGTAGGTATGTGAGTTATTAAAATATGTCTCAATGGGCAATGGGCATACACTCGATTAGTATCGATATTCTTAGGATGTTCATGTTACAAACATGTTAAAATTAGAAGGGATGCAACGATAAAAAAATAAATTACCATTACTTATAATTAATGCGATGCTAGTAATATTGGGAGGTCTTAACCTAGTTTTATTTGTCATTGATATAAAGAATCTTAATTTACTTGGTTTACTCGGTCTTTGTTTACTTAAAAGAGTATTTGGTATTGATATTTTTCAATGACAACAAAACGTTTGAGAGAGTTAGGGTTAAGGGGGGGTTTAAGGAGAGAGACTTATTAAGGCCAATTGGATCTTAAGTTTGAGGGAGTAAGGTATGTAGCAATTCCTTGTTATAGTATAGCTTAAGCCCATGTTAACTTAGACAAGAAATTTGTCATAATATAGCTCGATTCCATGTTAGTTGAGTCTAATGATAAGATGTCTAGTACTCCTTCTCCAAGAATGCCAATGCATTATTCTTCCAATAACTATGGGAGAAAATCATCAAAACATAGTGCAATGGTAATTTATGAGGCAACATAACTCTACTTGATGTATGAGTTGGTAATATAAATTCATGACATTTGAAAGTGTAAAAATCTAGATGTATGATTTGGTAGCAACAATCCTTGATGTTTGAGCATATAAAGTTCTATGCAGGTTTTCACTGTGGAACACAATGTTGCATTAGATTTTTGGATATAAAATGTGTGTGGAATTTTTGAAATGTCCAACGTTTCAAGTGGACACTCCACCCATCATCAGTGATTCTTGAAGCAATGATGATTGAAAAAAGTGTTGAGAGGTGGATTTAAAAGCTAAAATTAATGTGATCGTTGGAGAAAAACCGGATAGAAACTAGTCGTTGAGATTTGACCTAATTGAGTTAAAGGGGAGAAAAAATGTATTATTAATAAATATAGAGAAAATATTTTGATTGAGATAAATAAAATATAATTAGAGAATAAATTGATGAATTAATTCAAAGATTAAGGTTGAATCTTTGACTAATAATCAAATAATCAATCAAATATAAGAGAGAATAATAATGAAAAGGTAAATCAAATGAGCAATAATAATTAAAAAAGGGGATCAAAGATCCAAGGTCAATTAAATGATAAATTAGTTAAACAGTAAGTATTGACTCTTTGACTATTAATCAAATAATCGAACAAATGGAGGTAAATGTATTAAAGATAAGGTTGAGCTAATGAATACAAATATTTAAAAAGGTTTAAAGGTCAAAGAACAATTCCGTAAATAATTGAGGGAGGAGATACTTAGATAAAGTTAAGAAATGGATAAAAAATAAGAAAAAATAAATAAAGTAATCAAAAGATTAGTGTTTATTAAAGTAAAAGGTTGGGGATTGAGATAGGGATATTAAAGAATAAAGGATAAATTAAATTATTTGGAAAGGAGTTATCCATGTTATGGATAACTCCCTATAGTAAATTCATCTTGATCTATTGTCGATTCTACAAAAACATTAGCAAGCCTTTGAAACTTCTTCATGTATTAAGAATAATCATGATATACCATTGATTCTAGGTAGTCAATTGTCAAATATGTGTCCTTATTCACATCCTTTTCCAAAAAAAAATGAAATTGAAAAGATCATTCAAGAACTATTGGACACCATTGTGATACATCGTATACCAGCCCCTTCCCCAATCATCGTTGTATTGAAGAAACAAGGCTACTATGTTTTGCACCAAATAACCAAAATAGCATAAAGAGAGAGAGATAACTCCATGCCTTGATAAAGAGAGAATAATTAATGTGAAGCCTCTTTGAGGGAGAAACCTCATTTTACAATAGAACAAATGTACAAGATAAGATTATCCTAAAACTAGGTCTCTTGGTATATATATATATATGATACCAAGGGTACAATTACAATTACAAGGTCTAGCTTAAAATACTAATATAATAGTAGAAATACAACAACTCAATACCTAGGGCTCTACATGGGGATTTATGCTTAACACAGGGCTTTGGATAAGGGATTAACATGCCCATCCCATTCAAACAAGTGTTTCCCTCAACACTTGATAATGTGCGGATGGTTACGCATGAAGTGCTCGTCTTCCCATGTCAATTATTCTATTGGTAGGTTCTTCCACTTGAAGAGGTACTCAGTAATTGCTCAATTCCAAAGTTTCTTAACCCTTGTTTCAAGAATTGTTTATGTTTCTTGTATGATGCAAAGCAATGAAGACACCCTTCTAGAAATTTATTCACAAACATAGTTTTCCCATCAGATTGAGGATGGTAAGAGGAACTATGAGCCAATTGAGTACCCAAAAAAGAAAATAATTAGGTTCAAAATTTTCTAGTGAAAATTGGATCTCTTTCACTTACAATGACCTTGGGGATTCCATGTAGCTTCTGAAATTTTTACATGAATGTTGTGGCTAATGTACTTTCTTTAAAAGATAGAGAAAGGGAGAAAAAAAGGGCATACCTTGTGGGTCGATCCACTACTACCATGATGACATTCTTTCCTTCGGACTTGGGTAGACATGTAATAAAATCCATTGAAACCTCTTCCCAATGTTGACTTGGTATAGTTAATGGTTGTAGAGGACCTGGGGTCTTGATTGTTTCTCCCTTATTTTGTTGGAAAACCATACATTCAACCGCAAACTTTTGAACATCAGTTTTAAGGCCTTCCGATAAAAATTCCTTCTTGATCATGTGGTAAGTTTTAAAGAACCCGGAATGTCCTCCTATAGGAGAAGTGTGCAATTCCAAAAGGACCTTCTATTCGAATTGTGAATTCTTACATAAATATAAGTCATCTTGATACCATAGTAAATCATTCTTCCACACAAATTTATCTAATGCACTTGGGTTCTCTTGTAGTTGTTTAATGATCTTGAATACCTTTTTATCTTTCTTCCATTTTGTCCTCATTTCTTCCACCAAATCAAATTGTGGATTGAAAATAACACACAAAAAACCCTATGTTTCTCCTTCTCTCCTTGAAAGTGCATCTACAACCATATTTTTTTTTTTCCTTTTTGTAGATAATTTCAAATTTTTAACCTAGCATCTTTGTAACCCATTTGTGTTTCTCTTTTGAAGATAATTGTTGTTCCAAGAAGTACTTCAAACTATCATGATATGTTATTTAATTTAAAGTTCCTTCTATTAGGTGTAGATTTTAATGTTGTACAATTAATTACTGCAAACATATTCTTAATAAAACAGAAAAGATAAATCGTACAAACACATTACACATAGATTTTTACCCTGGAAATCCAAACCAGGAAAACCAACAACATGTTTTAGAGCCACACCTCTAATATTCTATTCATCATATTCATTGTTTACAATAAAATATACATATAGGAGCTTGTGGCATCCAAACCCCTAATCCATTGACACGAATTAGTCAACAACCCTAATTCCTTAACTGGAATAAAAAAACCATCTACAAAAACCATGTGTCGAAAAACCGCCAAAAAATGAATGTAAAAAACCACAAAAAACAGACCAAAAAAAATCTCTCTGGGGCTCCTGCCTCCAAACCTTCTGACTGGAGGGTGCTAAGCACCCGCCCAAACCCCCTTTGCTCCTGTATCAATGTATAATACATGGGATCAATTTTGCAAAGAATATAACACATACCC
Source organism: Picea sitchensis (assembly GCA_010110895.2). Taxonomy (NCBI): domain Eukaryota; kingdom Viridiplantae; phylum Streptophyta; class Pinopsida; order Pinales; family Pinaceae; genus Picea; species Picea sitchensis. The sequence continues at coordinate 132,129 of SNQJ01S0007546.1, forward strand.
AACCTTCTCCCACTTGTTTTATTTGCATACATGGGGTTACATGATTACATAATCAACAATACAGGGCAAAAATGCCCATAGATCCTCTACACCAAGAGAAATTCTCAATGCTAATAGATTTTGTTAATGAATTTACAACATTCTCTAGATTTTCCACCTTCATCAACAACACCTTCTTGTCTTCAACCATGTCTCTCACAAAGTGATAATGAACATCAATATGCTTTGTCTTTGATTGATAAGTTGGATTCTTCGCCAAGAAGATTGCACTCTGACTTTCATAATCTATCCTTACATCTTGTAGTACCAACCTGATACTTGAACACAATATCTATAACTATATTGCTTCCTTGCTCGCATCAGTGGCTACCATGTATTCAGCGTATGTAGTTGAGAGTGCCACTACAAACAATCTTTTTCTCATTCAATTGATTGTTCCTCCAAACATGTTAAACACATACCCGCTTGTGGATATTCTATGATCTATATCTCCATCCCAATTTGCACCCACAAAGCCATGTATGTCCAACTCTAGCCAATCATGGTCTTCCTTGGTAGCACAATCCATAACTTGTAGTTCCACACAAATACATGAAAACCCTCTTTACTGATGTCCAATACTCCTTCCCTGGTTTGGAGATATACCTACTCAAAACTCCCATTGCATGTGCAATGTCTGGTCTAGTACAAACCATTGCATACATCAAACTGCCAACCAAACTTACATACGAAACATGAGACGTGTCCTCTTCCTCTTCCTGTGTCTTGGGACATTGATCCACATATAACTTTACACCTACAAGAATAAAAACCTTCACTGGTTTACATTCCTACATATTAAACCTCTACAATATTGTCTCCACACATTTCCTTTGATTTAACCAAATTTTCTTGTTTTCCTAGTCTCTTTTCATTTCCATGCCCAAAATGAAATTTGCAGCACCAAGATCCTTTATGAAAAATTTAGAGGACCACTGAGTTTTCACATCCTGGATAATCTCCTTGTTGTTTCCTATCGACAACATATCATCCACATACAAGACCAAATAAACAAGATGATCACCAATTAATTTGAAATGCACATAGTGATCCTCTTTGCTTCTTGTGAAGCCAAGTCCCAATATATAAGTATCAAATTTTTGGTACCACATCCTTGGTGATTTCTTTAACCCATACAGGGAATTTTTTAGCTTGCATACCAACTCCTTCTTTCCCTTCACAACAAATCATTCTAGCTGCTTCATGTATATTTCCTCTTCCAGATCCCCGTGTAGGAATGTCCATCTGTTCTAATTCAAAGTCAAATGCAGCGACAACACATAAAAGAAATCTAATTAAAGTGAACTCAAAAACAAGAGAAAAAATCTCACCAAAGTCAATTCCCTCAACTTGAGAATAACCTTTTCCTACTAACCGAGCTTTGTATTTATCCACATCACTTTGCACCAATTGTCTTCCCTTGTTGCACCATAAGGGAATCTTACCCGATTCTGCTTTCCATATACATAATGTTCACATAAATCAAAATACTTGTGGAAACTTCAATTTGGATTTTCTTCTTAAACCCTTCTTCAATATCTTTATTAATATCACTCGTAGGGGATTTGATTTGACTGCAATTTGTTTTTGAAGATGTTGTATTCTCTCCTTCAAAAGAATGCTGATGATTTTCTTCAAACATAAAGACATCATTTTTTTCAATAAAACCTTGATCTTTATCCTCCAAAGCAGGGAAAAGAACTACACCTTCTTGAACACTTTTATATGCATTCATTTCAGAACTGTCCATATGTATTTATCCATTTAAACTTGCAATAATATCTTCTTCATTCTCACTGTTATAAGAATAATCTTCACTGTATTCTAAATTTGTTTCAAACTTTTCAGTGCAATAGTCTTCAAGAAGAAGTTCAATAAAATGTATTTTCTTGCAATGAAAACAAAATACGACATGAAAATGTTTCAATGAAGCAATACTACTAGGAGGTAGAAATCTGTACCAATTTTTTGCATCTCCTTCCAGAGAAATCATGAACAATTTCATGAGAACATCCTCATGAGAATTACCCAGTTTAAGCATGTGTTGAGGAAAAGGTATGGAGTACCTTACTCAATCATTTTCGAATCTTACTTGGCTAGAGTAAGATAGTTGGGAATGTCACGTGGGCTTTATAGCCTTCAACAAAAAATAAATCGATCCACAAGTAATAAATACGAGGAACCAATGCTGGTCTTTTTTTTTGTTATTATTTAGTTGTTCAAAAGGAAAAAGTAAATATATGTGTGTGTGTGTGTGTGTGTGTGTGTGTGTGTGTGTGTGTGTGTGTGTGACTTGTATAAGACAAAGCAATAAATTATATATCAATCTAAAAAAGGAATAGAATAATATTCAAGTGAGACAAATTCAACAACCTAATTTCTTTATCGATTTCATTCTGAATTACAAAAAACAATCCTCTTTTCAAAACCCTGCGAGGATATGCTCCAATATCATATTTAGAAGCCTCCAATGGGCACCATAAAAAAAAAATCTAACAACAAGAAAGGAACAAGACTAAAAATCTATATCATCTTTGTCACAGAAGCATCATTTACTGACTCTGCAAAATATTCTTTATCAGTCATGAAACTTAATCCACAAACAAATCAGAATACATAGACTTCCTAATATAAATGATCCACCTTTCTATAACTATTTGCTCAAGTATATGACTCAATATTGAATCCTTCTACCTTCAATAAGACCCTGTTATCAACAAGAGGGTCAATATTTGTAGAAAACACGGAATGAATGAAAATGATAATCTCACAGTATAAGAGCAAACCTTATATCAGAAAATTCCTTCCTTGCTCTCTCTCTCTCTCTCTTGTCTTTTCACTTGTGATGAGTTTTAATCTCCTTTCAAGAGGTTGTGGTAGTTTCAACTACCTATTTAGTTATGTGTCAATTGACTTAACACAAATTTGAGACAAGTGATAATAAATAATAATAAATAATAAGGTTTTTTTTTAAATAATAACTAATGGGTGGGACCCCTTAACTATTCTATTAGCAAAAGTCTTTTTAATTATGATTCACTCGTTGTTACTCCATCTAAATAACGAAACATATCATCAACCAAGACCCACACAACATGCATCAAAATTTCCCTTGTAGCTCCCAGAATATATAAACAATTAATTGTTTTGTTATCCCAAAAAAACACATGTTGGTTGTCCCAGATATAAATTTGTCCTTGTTGTCCAAAATAAAATAAAATATCCATCCATGAACATAATAAAAACTGTCCACAAAAATGTCATAATTAAAATCCATATTTATTATGAGAGGTTGTTTGCCGCTTTCCGTTGTTGGCTGCCTTCTCTGACTTTTTTGTTGATTGGACATTTGCAGTAGCAAGGGGTTGATTTGAACCTTGGGAATGTACCTCACTCATGGCATGAGACTGATCATCCTTATGGTAGGCATGTGAAGTGACTGACTATGAAGAGTCCTTGGAGGATTTGGTGGGGGAGGCCACTTTTTTGCCTTTGTCTGTGGTAAGCTCAGGGATGGAAGTCTTTAATATTTTGCTTGCATGGGAAGAATAGACAAGTGAGACAACATGATCAACTTGAAAATTTTGTTTGAATAGTGATGGAGGAGGGGGTAATGGTAATGAGACGACAGGCCAACCATGATGATAAATAGCAGGCTAATGGAATATTTCTTTCCAGCCATCACTGACGGGTACTTCATGTTGAAGAGAGAAATGGGCAGGGACATGGACGTTTGATAAACTCTTGTGAGGTTGAAAAGGGGGTCTCTCAAGCCTAGAGTGAGGTTGTATGACTCCTTGACCAACCAAGTTAAAAAAACCCAACTTGAAATAGTTAATTTAGCTCTTGAGAATCAGCATCAAAATGTATGGAAAATCGTGGCCTTCTATGGCCACTCTGCTAAAAATTGTTCATGCCTTTGTTTCCTCTTCCTCCATTACTTCCTTGGCTGAAGAAACTCATATCTAAAAGCAACATTTCAAATCAAAATATGAATAACAATTGACCATTCATTCATCAAATACTCTGCTTAAAGAAAAATTAAAATATTGGCTTTTTTCATTTACAAATAGGGGTACATGCAATCCATTCAACATCTTCATACAATAACCATAATATTTCCAATCTTATCCATGGTGCATTAGAACAGGGAATTATAATGGCATTGGGAGAATGAGGGGATTTTTAATGAATGCAAAGTTGTTTCATGACCGGGTAAATTATATGAATATTGTTCTAAAACAAAATGAATGTTTATATCTCCACAAATACCATACAACCACATCATCAATCTCATAATCTATAAGCCCTATTTGATATTTCTCATTCATCCATCTTTCCACATCCTTTAAACTTTTTATAATAAGAACAAGGGAAAGATAAAATGTTTTGGGATAGATGAAGAATTTGTAATGTGAGTAAAATGACATAATGAGAGGGAAATGGAATGGTATTGCTCCATATTACATACTCATCATACATTCAATCATCACAATTCATCACAATCGTAATCAACTTTTGTTGATAACCCTTACGTCATTTAGTTAGATAGAATCAGTCCATCAAGTCAACAATATCCATGCCAATATGCCAAAGTTCCCTATTAACTTTCATCAAAATCCTTTTAACCCCATTTAAATCATTATGAATTTATTATACTTCTTCTCACATGCTGAAACAATCAATTAATTTTACCACCATATTGTTGTGACAGAAGTAAATATTGACATTGAGTGGTAGCAAGAAATTTAAAACAAAACCATATTTGTCGCTTATCAACAAAATTTGAATAGTCTCTATCACTCTTAATCACTAGAGGTTTCAATAACCAAATAATTCCCTTATTTGAGTTTGTGCAGAGGTCAATACTTAACAGCAAGACCTATAATAACTTGTGGCAATGGAGTAACAATATTAGCACTTCCCTTTAATACCAAGGCGGGTTGCAAGCCAAACAACTTCAATGATACAACAATGACAATTCATGGGCAAACTTCATCAAAATAAAAGAAAGACGATCCATATCAGTTGTGTAACACCCCAAGGCCGAGCCCATGTTGAATTGTAATTATGTTTATAGGTTGGTGAGTTGAGTGGTTATAAGCTGCGAGAATTATGTGTTTATTAGGCTAGTGAGCTAGATGCTAAGGCCAATGAGCCTGATTTTGTATATATAAACACTCGCATCATTAATAAAATTGCATTGTTGCGTGTAGACCAACCACGAAGAAGAGTTATGGGGGACTAATTTCCACTAGGTAGGGTAAGGGAAGGGGGCTAAGTGTCTAGGCCTAAAGGCTAAGCTAGAGGGCTTACCTCTAAGGGAATAATATTTTATTATTATTTCCCAAAAAACTATGGTTGACATAAGCCGTGTTGTCCTAAGTTCCTGGGAGAAAGGGGAACGAGTGCTAATTGGAACTCATGCGGCTTCAAGAAGACATGTGTCAACCTAGGTGCATGTAGTTTATAGTTGGGAAAGCCAGCTCAATGGGGGGTTCGCTTCCCACTCTGGCATTGTTCCCATCCTTGTGTCTGGACCAGTTGGGAGTTTCCTCACGACCCTTACGATTCGCTGGAAGTCTTTCACCTTCCTGATTGACCATGGATTCACACATTGAACCAGTTCTCCATAATAATAGCCTCTGTAGCTAGCACAAACCTTTGGAATCATGTAGTCGTACTTGATTTACCCTGTGTGTCTACTGTGAATCCCGACACAATTGTATTCTCCTGAGCCATGTTGTGTCTTAGCATTTGGCGGTTGCCATTTTCGGTGTCCATACTCGTTTTATGTTTCTACCCGCCATATGTGTGCAGTTGAATGTTGTTAATTTGTTGCTTAGGAGCTGAATTGAAGAAGCAAATTGTCGGGACTGTGAGAAACTCTCCCAGGTGATAGAGTTTGTTGGGAAGTGAGTTCTCTTGGAAGGGAGTCACGTAGCAGCTACAGTACTCTGAGACTTCTGGTCTAGCTTGTTGTTGAAGCCCAAGGTAAGGGAGGTGTAGAAGTCGATAGAATTATATTAGTGAAGGTGTACCCTCCTGGAGTGGAGCAGGCGTGTGGGGAATGAGGGTCTATGGGTTGTGGGCATAAGTGGCTCCTGGGATAAAAGATCCTTCCTGTTGTTTGGTGCAACTTCCTTGTTGTCCTTTCCAAGCCTAGAATTCCCTTGCCCAATGGAGTTTAGACCTAGCTCGGGGGTGACCCACTGTTGAGCGTGATGAGCATAGTGGTCTAAGGCTGGGAGGTTCGTGGAAGGCCTGCAGTGTTCATCTATTAAAAGATAAGTACCAATTATGTGTTCGTTGTATGTTGTGTATTTGCATTTGCATTATAATTAAGGAGTAATGCATGTATATATATGTTGCATGTATGTGTTAAATGTTGCTTTTGTTTAATTGCATTAGATATATCTATCTATCTATATATATATATATATATATATATATAAGTGTGAATACCAAATGTTATCTCCATCTTCCGGTTAAGTTTTATATGTGATTATTTCCGCAAAGTTACTCGGTGGCATGGCCTCGCCTATTGTTTAAGGTCGGGAATGTCACAAGAATGGTATCAGAGTAGTAAAGGAAAGTTTAAGGATTGTTTGGGTAGCGTTACCCGACAGGGGTCGGTGGTCGGAGACGTTACAAATTGGTATCAGAGCCATGGTTTCAACACTGAGCCTGGATGGGCCATGTTAGTGATTATCAAGACAAAGATTTCAGACTAAATTGTTGTCGAAAGGGACAAAATTTGAGGTTCATAGTGTCCCTTGGTGCAAGGAGTGCGTCAACAGAGTCTTTGACTCAAAAAGCTAAGGAGAAATAGCTTGAGTTTTCTCGTAAAGGGACACGAAGATCTATTGCAAGCAGTGCACAGATCCAAAAATCGACTAAGTGTCGAAGCAACCCGCTAAGGAGAAATGGGTTCGAGAAACGAAGCTCATGAGAGATAGCAGGAAGAAATATTCAAAGGGTGAGAAACTCTCAAGGTTTAATGAGTGACGGCTAGGATTTCTTCAGGAGGAAACAGAGTCACCCCAGACCGTCAGAGCTGTGAGTTCCTTTGGAAATCCATGGAGTAATGGAGTCTGTTTGTGTCGTCGATATGAGAGAGAGGATACGTGGCAGAAATCCATGGACTTTGGGTGAAATCACTTCAGGAGAAAACAAGTGTGGAGAGGTTGAAACTCCTGAAGCCCGAAGATCCGAAGTACTTTATAGTCGTCGATCAGCGGAAGACACGCGCATCAACAGATTGGTTGTTCGGGAGAATTAGTGTGTGTTGAGGCGAGAACTCCCGAAGCCCTGAAGAGCCGAAGTAGTGAGTCATGATGATGTCATCTGGAGGTGACGTGGACCTCTCTTATACCTGCCACGTGCTCCCACCTGGAATGTTGACAACTGTACTATGTGGGCCTTGAGGTTGCATAACATTGTTAAAGTTCAGTGGGCGCACACTGGCGTTGATCATGATACATCAAGATTGACGACCAAGAGGCATTGCGGGGACCCAAGTTGCACGTGAGTTAATTCCACAAGGAAGTCCCGCAATCCAAACCATTGTTTTACCAGGGGGCTACGTGTCAGCGCCAGAAGAATTGTGGGATGAAAGGCGGGTTACTCCAAAGCATTGTTGCATGCCCCCGTAATTTGAAAGGTGTTAAGTGATGTGACTATTCGGTATCTTAGTTCAAGTACGGAAACCATGGGTCCCAGTGGATGCGTGGCGCCTGTTGTGAAGTCTAGAGACTTGACACTCCGGAAGAATGGTTCATAAGGGAACGAAAGGAAGAACTTTCAAAAGTGTCATAACGTCGAGGTGACAAGACGTAATGACGTCACCAAAGGTGACATGGAAGTATTCGTAGATTAATGGTTCGGGGTGTTGGGGGTGTGCGGATGTGAAATCCTCTGAAGTATCAAAGCTCCGAAGTCCCAGAGCTCATATGCTTGAAGTTCCACATTGGGTGTCAACTGTTGGATGATGGGTAGTCATGGACTGTTGATCCACCCTACTTCACAAGTTCGTCAATCCGGAACTCCGAGTGATTTTTTGTGATGTGCTTTGGAAACTTTCGAAGTCAGAGGCCCAAAGTCCCGAATAAGCACCTATCGACCTAGCACTTGGCCACAGCCCGTGGTCGCATAGGTTGGGGGCTAAGCGAAAGGGGCTAGTGCCTGAAAATTATTACAGAACAGAGCAGAGCTCAGAAAGAAAAGATCCACGGGGATTCTTAATTGATCGAGAACCGCATAATGAAATCTGAAAGTTTTCTTTGAATCAGATTAGTTTTTAAATACTGTAGAATTTGTTAAGGACTGATGGCGTAACAAATTTCAGTTGACTGCACATTGTGTTTGCAGAGTTAACGATTGTCAGAACCCAACTGAATTATTCCACGGTGCACCGAAATGGAAGAGGCATAAAATGAATTCAGTTTAAAGAATGAAGCTAAATGAATGGATGTCCATTTGGGAGTTGAAGGATCGAACTCCAATGGGCATGGAGAAGAGATAGATAAGGAGGAAAACATGATAAAAATCATTGAAAGATCGAAGAAAGATGTCCAAGCTCACTGAGCAGATAACAAAAAGCTCATGAAATCTAGGGATCAACTTGGAGAATTCGAAATAAATTTGATGTGGAGTCTAGAAAGAATCGAAAATAAATTGGATAAGGAGAGTGGCTCAAGCAAAACAGGGAGTCGCGGGACCCCTGAGATGAAAGGAAGATCAAGGAGCGTTAGTAGGCATCACCGTCACTCCCCGAAACATTCCAATAATAGAGCATGCAACAGTTCAAGTCCATCTCCTACCAAAAATCATAGGAAATCGGAAGTGAATGAACTAAAGGGTGAAATGAATAAAATCAAGCCTCCTACTTTTGATGGAGAACACAAGAAAGATGAAGATGCTGAGACATGGTTGTTGGTCATGAGGAAATATTTCCAAATACAGAACTATTCTTCTCAGGCAGAGGGAATAATTTCCATTTACCAACTTAAAGGAAAGACATCTGTATGGTGGGATCAGCTTGTGCAAGTACAACACGTCAGAGAGAAGAATGTCACATGGAGGGAACTCAAGAGACATTTTGAAAAGAAGTACTTAACTAAGAGGTATTATGACAAGAAACTGAAAGAGTTCTTCGAACTCAAGCTGGTAAGTATGTCCATTGATGAGTATGAAAGAAGATTCTTGTAGTTGTTGAAATATGTCCCCTTCATCAAGGATGAGACAATTAAGATTCAAAGGTATCTGAGTGGGCTGCTATCTTCCATCAGTGACAAGATCCAGTATGATGACCCGAAAAATATGGAAGAAACTATAAGGAGAGAAAAATGCTTATATGATCAGCAAAAAGAAAAACTTACTTAAAAATCTTGGGAAGGCAAGAAGAAGTTTAAGAGGGAGCAGAGGCAAAAGGGAAACAAACCACCATTTTTCAAGAATAGCCCTCAAGGACAGCCAGGTTTTAAAGAGCCCGAAAAGACTGAAGTAGGTGGGCAAATGCCAATATTTCCACCTATGGAATGTTGGGGTTGTAAAGGAAATCATAGGTATAGAGATTGCCCCCACATAAATGACAAAGTGAGACTTGTCCACAATGTTCAACAAATAGAAATAGTGGAGGACATAGGCAGTAGAGTAATTAGGATCTATGTAGCCCTGGACAACAAGAAAGAAGAATACCAGTCACATATGATTGAAGTGGAAGGTATGATCAACAACCAAACCATTACTATTTTAATTGATTCAGGAGCTAGTCATAGTTATATAGATCCTAGAATGGTGGAAAGTTTGCATTTTCCAAGAAGCAAGCATGGAAAATCTTGGTTAGTGCAGTTGGCTACATGAGCCAAGAGAAAGGTTGTTGAGTTGGTTAAGTCATGTCCAGTGGACATGAATGGACTGAGCACACGGGATAAATTGAACATCTTACCTTTAGGTTCCTATGAATGTCTAATTGGGATGGATTGGTTGGACCAACACCATGCCATATTAGACCGTTGTAACAAGGAATTTACTTGCCTAGATGAGGAAGGAAACCCAAGGAAAGTGTAGGGAATCCCAAGGGCAGTTATTGTCAAAGAAATCTCAGTAATGCGGCTGAAGAAGTGTTATAGGAAGGGTTGCCAAATATTTGCAGCTCACATGGAAGAAGCACCTAAGGATAAGGTATCAAATATTGAAGGCCATGTAGTATTAAAACATTTTGAAGATGTATTCCAGAAGGTACCCAAACTACCCCCAAAGAGAGATATTGATTTCTCTATAAACCTGATGCCTGGAGCAGCTCCAACGTCAAAAACTGCTTACAGAATGAGTACACCAGAGCTGAAAGAACTGCAATTGCATCTTGAATAACTTCTAAAGAAGGGGTATATACGCCCAAGTGTGTCACCTTGGGGTGCCCCGGTCCTGTTCGTGAAGAAGAAAGATGGGACGTTCAGATTGTGCATCGATTTCAGACAGTTGAACAAAGTGACTATTAAGAACAAGTATCCTTTGCCAAGGATTGATGATCTCTTTGATCAGTTGAAGGATGCCAAGATATTTTCAAAAATAGATCTCAGGTCAGAGTACCACCAGTTAAGAATAAAGGATGAATACATCAACAAGACCGCCTTTAGAACAAGGTATGGTCATTATGAATTCACAGTGGTTCCATTTGGGTTATCAAATGCATCTGCTTATTTCATGTGCTTAATGAATGGTGTTTTCAGGGAGTATTTGGACAAGTTTGTCATTGTCTTTCTGGATGACATCCTTGTATATTCCAAGTCAGAGGAAGAGCATGAACATCATTTAAGGATGGTGTTGCATGTGCTAAGAAAGCACCAACTATATGCCAAATTGAGCAAGTGTTCATTCTATCAAAAGCAGATCCATTATTTGGGACATATCATTTCAAAAGATGGGATAGTCGTGGATCTTGAGAAGATAGAAGCCATCATAGAATGGTCAGCATCGAAGAATGTGATATAAGTCAGATCCTTTATGGGTCTAGCTGGCTATTACAGAAGGTGCATTGAAGGGTTCTCAAGAATAGCTCACCCCATCACTTCCTTGCAAAGGAAGGAGAAGAAATTTCAATGGACAGAACAATGTGAAAGAAGCTTCCAACAATTGAAGAAGTTGTTAACCACTGCTCTAGTCTTGAGGATTGCAGATCCAAATGAAGATTTTGTAGTGTGTACAGATGCATGCAAAGAAGAACTGGGGGGAGTCCTCAACCATAATGGGTTGGTAATATGTTATGATTCCAGTAAGCTGAAGGATCATGAAAAGAACTATGCAACTCATGATTTGGAGTTGGCAGCCATAGTGCACGCTCTGAAGAAATGGAGACATTACCTCATGGGAAAGAGGTTTGAACTGAGGACAGACCATAACGGTCTGAAGTATTTGTTTGATCATCCAACCTTGAATGCTAGGCAAAGTAGATGGTTGGAATTCCTTTGTGAGTATGACTTTGATATCAAGCATATCAAAGGAAAGGAGAACAAAGTGGTTGATGCACTTAGCAGAAGAGTGCATGAATTACATGCTATGGCCATTAACATGTATCAAACTGATATTAAAGGTAGAATTTCGGAAGTTGCAAATGCAGATGTGCAGTACATGGAATTGGTAGCAAAGCTACAACAAGGTAAGATTCTACAGAAAGTGGAAAATTATAAATTGGAAGCTGATGGAACACTCTTGTACAAAAACAAAATTTATGTACCTAATTCCCAAGAGTTGAGAATTATGATCTTGAAGGAAATGCATAATTTGCCTTATGTTGTGCACCCTGGATATCAGAAAACAATGGCAACAGTCAAGAGCCATTACTTTTGGCTAGGTATGAAGAAGGAAATTGTAAAATACATCGCCAGATGTATGGAGTGTCAAAAGGTCAAAGTTGAACATAGGCACCCAATTGGGTTGCTACATCCATTACCCATTCCTGAGTGGAAGTGGGAAATGATGACAATGGATTTCATCACAGGATTGCCTAGAACCAACAAGCAACATGATTCCATCATGGTGGTGGTGGATAAGCTTACGAAAGCTGCCCATTTTATTCCATTGAAAACTACTCACAAGGCAGCTAATGTTGTTGATATCTATATGAAGGAAGTAGCATGATTGCACGGTATTCCCAAGACAATTGTGTCTGACAAAGACCCGAAATTCACCTCAAAGTTTTGGAAAGGGTTATTCAAAGGGTTCGGAACAAATATGAACTTTAGCACAACCTATCATCATGAGTCTGATGGGAAAACATAAAGGGTGAACCAAGTGATAGAGGACATGTTAAGAATGTATGTGATGGACAAACCATCTAAATCGGAAGATTATCTAAACTTGGTAGAATTTTCCTACAACAATGGGTATCAAGCATCACTGAAGATGAGTCCATTTGAAGCACTTTATGGCAGAAAGTGCAACACACCAATAAGTTGGGATAACCCAGCTGATAGAGCAATAATTGGGCCAGAGTTGCTCAAGGAAATGGATAAGCAAATGCTGAAGATTAAGCAGAATTTGAAGGTTGCCCAAGACAGGCAAAAAAGCTATGCAGACAAAGGCAGAACCCACAGGGAGTTTAAAGTTGGGGATCATGTTTTCTTGAAAGTGAAATCCAACAGAAGTTCCCCGAAGCTGGGAAATTGTTCCAAGTTGGCAGCCAAATATTGTGGGCCATTTGAAATCCTAGAAATGATTGGACCGGTTGCATATATGCTTGCATTTCCTACATCCATGACTGTGCACAATGTGTTTCATGTTTCATTGCTTAAGAAATATATACATGATGCTAATCATGTTATTGATTGGAATGTGATTCAGGTGGAGCAAGAAGGCATATTGCAGGTGCATCCGGTGCGTATACTGGACAGGAAAAGCAAGCAGCTCTGGAATCAAGCCGTAGAGATTGTAAAAGTCCAGTGGACATGGTACGATCCTGAGGATGCAACATGGGAGCATGAATATGCCATGCGGGCAGAGTACCCGCATCTTTTTTAATATTTTGGAAATCTTGTTGTTATGGTGTAAATAAGTTGCACTGAGGACAATGCAAAAATAAGGGGAGGGGATTGTAACACCCCAAGGCCGAGCCCCTGCTGAATTGTAATTATGTTTATAGGCTGGTGAGTCGAATGGTTATAAGCTGAGAGACTTATGTGTTTATTAGCCTGGTGAGACAGATGCTAAGGCCAATGAGCCTGATTTTTTATATGTAAACACTCGCATCATTAATAAAATTACACTGTTGCGTGTAGACTGACCACGAAGAAGAGTTATGGGGGACTAAGCTCCACTAGGTAGGGTAAGGGAAGGAGGCTAAGTGTCTAGGCCTAGGGGATAATCTAGAGGGATTACCTCTGAGGGAATAATATTTTATTATTATTTCCCAAAAAACTATGGTTGACATAAGCCGTGTTGTCTTAAGTTCCTGGGAGAAAGGGGAACGAGTGCTAAGTGGAACTTATGCGGCTTCAGGAAGACATGTGTCAACTTGGGCACACACAGTTTATAGCTGAGAAAGCCAGCTCATTGGGGGGTTTGCTTCCCACTCTGACGTTGTTCCCATCCTTACGTCTGGACCAGTTGGGAGTTTCCTCACGACCCTTACGATTCTCTGGAAGTCTGTCACCTTCCCGATTGACCAGGGATTCACGCATTGAACCAATTCTCCATAATCATCGCCTTTATAGCTAGCACGCACCTTTGGAATCATGCAGTCATACTTGAGTTCCCTTGTGTGTCTCATGTGAAGCCCAACACAATTGTATTCGCTTGAGCCGTGTTGTGTCTTAGCGTTTGGTTGTTGTCATTTTCGATGTCCATGCCCATTTTCTATTGCTACCGTCATCTGTGTGCAGTTGAATGTTGTTGCTTTGTTGCTTAGGAGCTGAATTGAAGAAGCAGATTGTTAGGACTTTGAGCAACTCTCCCAGGTGAGAGAGTTTGTTGGGAAGTGATTTCTCCTGGAAGGGAGTCCCGTAGCAGCTACAATACTCTGAGACTTCTGGTCCAGCCTGTTATTGAAGCCCAATGTAAGGGAGGTGTAGAAGCTGATGGACTTGTATTAGTGAAGGTGTACCCTCCTGGGGTGGAGCAGGCATGTGGGGAATGAGGGTCTGTGGGTTGTGGGCGTAAGTGGCTCCTGGGATAAAATATCCTTCTTGTTGTTTGGTGCAACTTCCTTGTTGTCCTTGCCAAGCCTAGAATTCCCCTGCCCGATGGAGTTTAGTCCCAGCTTGGGGGTGACCCACTACTGAGTGTGATGAGCAACGTGGTCTAAGGCTGGGAGATTCTTGGAAGGTCTGCACGCAGTTAGTGGTCATCTATTAAAAGATAAGTACCAATTATGTGTTTGATGTATGCTGTGTATTTGTATTTGCATTATAATTAAGGAGTAACGCCTGTATATATATGTTGCATGTATGTGTTAAATGTTGCTTCTGTTTAATTGCATTAGATAGATATATATGTATAAGTGTGAATACCATATGTTATCTCTATCTTCCGGTTAAGTTTTATATGTGATTATTTCTGCAAAGTTACTCCGTGGCATGGCCTGGCCTATTGTTTAAGGTTGCGAATGTCACATGAATGGTATCGGAGCAGTAAAGGCAAGTTTAAGGATTGTTTGGGTAGCGTTACTCGGCAGGGGTCGGTGGTTGGGGACGTTACAATTTGGGTTAAAACACCCTGCAAGGGTTTGAGAATAATATCCTCACAAGTGACATGTCTAACAATGAGATGCCGAGCTCAGGTTTGAAACCCAAATTTAGTCAACAATTAACTTGTATACAGTGAAGGTGGACCGTGATAAAAGCAGAACGGATAATGAGGGTTAATGGAACCAATCAAGAACAAACCATCAGAGACCACTTACCAGTGGTATCCACCACATAATTCCACAATTGTACCCACAATATTGTTGGGAAGGAATACCGATGAAACCACCATTTCATATACGAAACCCAAGAAGCAGAGCTTATAAACAATCTCGCCATTAAAAGCAATCATGATACCTTTGGTTTTGCTAGCAAGCAACCCAATAAAGGTGTGGTATTTATCCCTGTAGGATCTTGAAGATAACAAACCCTTGTTTTCCAAGAGCAAAATGGAATGATAGCAGAAATGCAATGCACAAGGAAAGTTGACTTCCATGATTATGTTAACAAGATCTATGATGCCACAAAAGAAATGAAAAACCCCAAGGGTGTAAGTGTAGCTATAGCAAAGGAATATGGGTATACTAAACAACAAAACCCTATAACTTTCTTTGTTAAAACCCATAGGAGGTCGAAACTAATCATGAGGAAAACGAAAATCATGCTTTCGACCATCGTTAACTCATCAACATAGTAGCAACAACATCATTTAAATATCCATTATCAAGCATTCCCAATGCCAAATTTTCTTAGAACGGAATAATAAAAAACATTTGTTTTCATTACAACAAAAACCCATATGGATAATGCCATAACACATAGAACTTTTCTTCGAATCCAATTCTCTACATAGAATGGGAGCACAAATCCAGGTCAAAAACCATTTATCATCTTTAATCATAACCAAAACCCACCATTTCTTCATAGTTACCATTTGAACCCGAAAAAGCAAAATACACACTGCATGCAGACTTCCAGAGCCAGTCTTTCAATTTTAAACAGAGCAGAGTTGTACCATTTGATGCAAGGAAGGGCCAAAAGAACCATACATGTGAAAAAAATCACTTAAGAACCCTAAGGAGTAAATCACAATCATGCAACCATCTAAGAAATCTAAAACAACCACTAACAAGAACGGAAAAACACCAAAAAGAATGCATAACAAAAGGTGTTGTGTTTTGAAATAGGGGAAGGAACGACGTGCATTTACTGCATGTCACTTCTCTCATCCATCACATTTAATGTTTCCAACAACACTATCCACGGTGGAGCGCACTGAACACATCAAACATCAATCCAAACTCAACATATGTCACATTCATTAACACTTACATCCAAGTCATCGCGTGCCAAATAATCATGAACGTCCAACACTATAGTCCTCAACACCATTGTATATCAACTTATGCCACAAACCAATGCCACACCACCCCATGTTATATCAACGAAAGTGCCAACTATCATAGGAGTAATGCTATCTAGCTTATTTCATCGAGCTTTGTTACCACTACCACATTATATTCCACATTCATTTCAAATAAATCCATTGTATAAGAGTAGTAAGCGTCGCCCATTTTATGTGTCATATAAAGAACTTATGTTGTTTGCATGAGAATTTGAACCAAGATTTGTATTTGATAATATGTCAAAGTTTCAATATACTCATATAGTAACTTAATACCAAGTGTCAAATAAATCTGTTTAACTCATAATGTAAGCATAACAACCACCATTTTATAGCATTAAAACTACATAAAACTCTTTTTCCTTTTTGCATACCATTTATTCTTTTTTTGTCAAGCAATTACGAATAGGACATTTTTCCAAAATTGAATCAAAACATAAATCTTGGCAACAACTTGCATGCTTGCATAGAGGGAATCATTTTCTTTTCTTGTTTTTAAGGGGTCCCACCTATTAGATGCTATTATTGATAATATAAATAATAGTGCATTGCAACTTATTTGCAGGCACAACTTGTGTTGTGTTTTTTTGCATCAATGGTATGTATTCATGAAAATCTAACAGGTGCTTGGTTGAACTATCATCTTCATCTTCTCTGAATTTAGGAAGGTTTTCTCCCCATACTTCTACATTAGGCATATCATTAGGATATCCATGTATATTTCAAAACTTGAATGGTGCATACCTTGCAGCTATCTGAGCAATAAATGAAGTTGACATTTGAATGCAGTGGAGCCGTTGGTGAGGTTCTTCAGACCATGGAGTCGTCAGGTGAAAAATTGAACAACCTAAGTGTGTGGCTTACTCTTATTCACCCTCAAGAACCAAAACTTGTCTTGATTATATCGAATCCCAGGAGAAATGGACTTTCAACTCTGTCCCTATTAACGACACCAAAAAATGTTGTATCTTGAGATGTTCCTGGCTGTTAGGAACATGCCAAGACCATTTTGAACCAAGATTTAGACTGCAAGTTGGCCCTTCCAGTCAAAAGGGGATCCAGCAAGGATCAAATTAAAATTGTTGGCTTCCCACTGTCATTGAACAAAAAATTGAACATAAAAGCACAATGGCTAGATTTATGATGATAAAAGAAGGATAAACAGAGTTAGGATAAAAGGAAACATGCTAGAATAAAAGTTGCAAACCTCTCAGATCATAAGTCTAATCCATTGGGCATGGAGTCATCCAACAAAGCACAAAATTTTAATAGTGAAACGTGGAAGAAGAAGAGAATAACATAAAATCTATGTGTTAATAGTGAGTAAGGAGATCACTATCAATCTGAGATGAAGAAAGTGAGTTGTTGAGCATATTAAAACAAGGAATCCAACATAATGACATAAAATAATTAGCAATTATGTATATGTTCCCACTAAGCATGACTACGTCATAAAATTAATGAAACATATATGACAAGAGTGGTTGTCGTACCAAGTTCTCGTCTCTCAAATATACCAACCTTATTGCAAATTACAAACTAATGAAGAAGAACAGAGATGGAAAGTGAGCAGCTCAATACAAAAAATAGAAAGAAGACAAGGCTGTGCTAGGGATGAGCCATGAATCCATACATAAATTCTTAAGATCTGAAAATATTACAATTTCCATATGGGCTTACAGAGAATGAAACATGCCTACCAAGCTATCTTCCTAAGCTGTTAACCCCTCCTGAAGTCTCTTGCTGCTCCTTTTATCTTCTTTGATTGCTGAACTCAATGCTAAAATGATGCCGTCAATTCTCGAAATAGTTGCCCCACTGCTACCTCAAAATCTAAAACAAATTCTCCAAAATAGAGTTATGGTTGAAAAAGACTTTGGGACTCCTAAAACCTCAATTCTATATGTTGTTCCATTTTCCTAAAAAAATAAGAGTTTGTTGCTATAATCAACTCTTTGTCCACATTTATTTATTTATTTATTACCCACTAGTTGTTTCTTCCCTTTAGAAACCCTTCAAGAATATTTTAATTATATTTCTTTACTCCATTTGTTGGCAGCTAAAATACAAAATAAAAGAGAAAAAATACAAAATAAAAAAGCCCCATTATATTTCCCACCTAGCAGTAGTCTTAGCTCCCTATATTCCTCATTTATGGTTCTGGTTTTGGATTGGAATAATATGAAGCAAGTATCACACCCAATCATTCAAGTTTTTCCATTGCATATCCAAAAAAAAATTCACCCTTTGCATCTAGTCAAGAACCGGGCCTGGCTGAGCACCCTGTAACCCTTTCCTTCCATGCAAAATGTCATGTAAGGAACCCATAGTTGCAAACTCATAGAAACGGAGAGATCTCTTCAACTGTCCACAAATTTATAGATTTTCTGGTGAGTTACCCAATTAAGGTTGCTCTACAGAAAACCCCTGTCGTAATTTTTTTAAATTCATCTTTGCTTGCCTGAAAATGCTCCTAAAATGCATTGTCTGCTAAAGGCATTCTCCTATTGGTTTTTTGCTTTTGGCCGAGCAGATTTGAAATTCCCTCAAGCCAAAACGCGATAAAACTAGAGTCTGACACGTGGCATTAGATGAATTTAGCATAGCATTTTTTCGAGTCCGCTCCCATCCATTAAATATCATGCAAATTGAAATGTACAACAATCTATGAGCCATCGATTCCCCTTGGTGCATTTTGAGACTTAGATTCAAGCGTTTGATACACGGACTTTAAGATATGGTGTGGTTATGACTTGAAGTTTGGATTAGGAATAAAGCTTGAGTTTGACATGGAGTTTAATTTGGATATGAGATCCAAAATATTTTTTATTGGCCAAACTTTAAATAAAAAAAGGTTTTAGTATTTTCTTTCAATAAAAACTATTAAAAAAAACAATAAAACCTTTTAAAATGTTTGACTTTTGGGAATAAGGCTTTTGGATATAACAAGAAAGTAATTTGGCATTTTGAACATCAAGCTAGACTTTTTATCAATGGGTTTTTGAATTTCGAAAGGCAAGGTTAGGTCAAAATATTTCACCAAATTGATAATTTCAGGTTATGGGAACAAAGTTTGACGAAAAATTTAGAAGCTTTGGCTATATTGATCTATGTTACAACACTGGGGACTTAGATTGGTACAAAGTCCCAAACTTATCTCATAATGCCTTAGTTGTAGCTTCCCCTAACACATTCAGTAATACTAAATCTGAGAGACACAATTGGATTGTCCTCTTCGCCTTTCGATCCAACTTTTTCCAGTCTTCTATTGACGTTCTTGTAGGTGCAGTACCTGGATCCACCAGGATCCATTGATCTTTGTCTACCAAAAGATCTTCCATATTGAGCTTCCACACATCAAAACTTTTCCCATTAAATTTCTCGATCTTGATTTTTGAACTACTCGTCAATTATTTTCATGTGAAGAATCAATACCGCAGATCTCCCATTGTAACAAGATTTATCACAAACCTGAGCCAAAACCCTAACCACAAAGGAATCCCCCTGAAGCCAATAATTGATCTGATACCAAATGTAGATTTTAACCTTGTACAATTAATTATTGCAAACAAATTCTTAATAAAATAGAAAAGATACAATGGCACACACACATTACATAGAGATTTTTACCCTAGAAACTAAAACTGGGAAAACCATCAACCTGTTTTAGAGTCGTACCTCTAATCTTATATTCATCATATTCATTGTTTACAATAAAATATACACATAGTATCCTGTGGCATCAAAACCCCTAATCCATTGACCCAGATTACTCAACAACCCTAATTCCTTAACTGCAATTAGAAAATCGTCGGCAAAATTCATGTGCCAAAAAACTAACACAAAAAACCACAAAAAATGGACCAATTTTTTTTTCTCGGGGGCTCCCGTCCCCAAACCTTTTGGCGAGGGAGTGCTAACCCCCCCGCAAACCCCCTTTGCTCCCATATCAGTGTACAATACATGGGATCAATTTTGCAAAGAATATAACACATACCCAACATTAAGTAAGGGCACCATTTCTTAACTACATGCAAAATGGCCAACATTTCCTTTTCATAAATGGGTTTCAGTAAGTTCTTTCCTTTAATCTAACTACTTTCAAAGGAAACGTGCCTTCCTTCTTCTATCAAAACTTCACCAATGTGATGTCCTGAGGCATCACATTCCACAATAAGGTTTTTTATGAAGTCGGGTGTGGCCAGGAATAGGTGTCGTACACATAGCCTCCTCAAAATTTTAAAATCTTTGGTTGATTCTTGAGTCCAAGAAAATGCCTCATTTTTTAATAATGTTTTTAAAGGTGTTTCTATTTGACCATAATTTTGACAAACTTGTGGTAATATCCTCTCAATCCTAAGAATCCTCTAAGCTTCTTCAAAGTTTTCATAATTGGCCATTCCATCATAGCTTTAATTTTGTTAGGGTCCACTTTGACACCTCTATGAGATACAATATGACCCAAGTATTCCACTTCTTGAACCCCAAAGTAACACTTGGAAGGATTTGCATATACTTGTTTCTTTTCCAATAGTTTTAATAACATGTCAATATGGTGTACATGATGTTCCCATGATTTGTTGTAGATTAGTATATCATCAAAAAATACTAACACAAATTTTCTTAGTAAGGGTTTGAAAATATAATTCATCAAGCTTTGAAACGTTGAAAGTGCATCAATAAGGCCAAATGGCATCACCAAAATCTCATAATGACCTTCATGTGTTCTAAAGGTCATTTTGGGAATGTCTTCTTGCCTCATTATTATTTGATGATGTAACATCCCTGCTATAATCCCTAGTTTAGTAATTTTTGTGAGAAATTTTACCTTGTGGACAGGTTGAACTCCCCCTAGTCGAGTTTTCTCCGATCTAGGACAAAAGAGAACAAGTGGACACTAACATCCCTATTTCTTATCTATTTATGCACGAAAGTTAAGGAGAAGGAGAAAGGAAATGAGAGCTAACATTTTTCTTGTAGGTTGTCTTCACTGCTCCAATGTCGGATCCAGTCCAAGCTCTTGAACGCAGAAGCCACTCTTGCAACCTTCCTGCAAAAAGAAAAATAACACTTCTCTTCTACTTGTGCAATGTTATATAAAAGACTAATCTAACTAAGTTGACAAGTATAAACATTCATACATTAACTTAAGCAAGATAAGAATGAGGAAATAGGCCAAGTTGTATTAATGAAAGAAACATTGGATACTTACAACCATGTTGATGTGATGCAAGCTTTCCAACAAGCTTCTCCTTTTCATCCCCCTTTGTACATTATCCGACGATAATGAGAACACTTATGAACTATCTTTGAATGTCTCAAAAACATAGGTTTCATACTCTCAACCTTTTCCCCAAAACCCTTGAATGGACTTGCTTTTATAGCAAATTGGGAGGCTTAACCACCATAACAAATCAAAGGAATGGTTGAGATATTCACTCCCTAGGCTAGGATTTGGTACCCAAAATGGAGGGAATATGGATGAATCGAGTGCATGAGTCATCCCTAGACCATAACCACTCAAAGTATCTTGGGATTTTCCCAGAGAAAAAGGTGGGTTTGCTCTAACAAGACTAAAACTCCCCCAACACTAGGGAGCGTTAGTGCTCAAACAAGGCTTAAAAATCAAGGTAAAAAGTGGTTTTTCGACCTTCAAATGATGAGTTTTCTTCACCAATTTGTCTAGGGAACATGATAGACACTTCAACATGATGATATATTGTATTTAGGCCTCCATGTGATGGGTTTTCTCCCCCAATTTGTCTAGGGAACATGACCAACACTTCCACGTGATAATATATTTGCAACATTCAATTACAACACTTAGTAGAATATAAATGTGACACTTGGGAATGTGGAAAATGGACACCTAGATAAGTGATACATAAGTGTGACACTTAGTAGAATATGATACATAAGTGTGCCACTTAGTAGTGTGGAAATTTGGTGTGTAACAGATACACCCTAAAGTGTGAGGTTAGAAGAGAAATTGATGGTCGAAACACTTTACAAAATGAGTTGTGCCCAAGGGTGCTGGAATAGGAGAGTCGGATGGAAGCTGCAAACAAACATCAAACAACATATATATGAATCATCCTGAGGTAGGCATACCCATGCTCGGTACAAAATGGAATTAAAGCATGGTCGCCAACTAATACATTATGGATCCATGATAGCACTGACTAAGGATATGGCAACCAAACATACAATGTGGATCCATACCTCCATGACTGAATCAAGTGTTAGCCACGAAAAAGTAAACAATGGAGCTACGATATGACAACAACATAGCCAAGGACCAATACAAAGTGGATCTATATGACATCGTACATCAGTAAGATTATTCTCCATTGTAGCCTGGGCTAGGCACATAACACTAGTAAGCGCCTAAAATATTCCCAGGGTCTTTATCCTGATCCCGAACTAGTACGATTCTAACCATGTGAATAGATGTTTTGATGTCAAACATGGTAGAAACCACTTGATTACTAGTCATCAATGTATATTGTTAACAGGTGCGAGGGAAATCACCAATGATGAAAATGACTCCTAAGGTACCCTAGTACATTCCCTCGAATGTGAATCAATGAGTTGCAATCGAACATCCATGGAATCAGTCGATTAGAGGTCAAGATGTAAACTTATTGTCGAAAGAGAGAAAACCTGCCATTGAGGCATGCAGGTACCAAGGCACTAGCTGGTTTCTAAGTCTAATTCTTGGATAATGTGTTGAAGTAGATAGGAAAAAACTCGTCGAAGGAGGGCCTCGATGTATCCCCCATCATCGAAACGAAATTGACATAGGAAAGTGATATGAGATGATAAATCAAATGAGGACTAACTGACACGGGAAAGCGATACTGTAGAATGGTTGATTAAGTTGGAACTTCCCTTGAACATTGGAGGAACGACAAGTGACTTAGAATCATTGATTTGGTGAGTAGCAAGAACATAATGTGATGTTAATCATAGCACTTTTCGACTGGAATGAAAAATTATGATGAAATATAGAATTAGTATGACTCATAGAAAAGCATATTACCTAATTGTAAGACGAGGTGCAAACATGTGCCATGTTCAAAGGTGACAACAGACAACTACCAATAATTTATCAAAAACTTAACCCACTTCCCTCAATTTTCGCCCACCATGATTGGTGAGTACCTCATTATTTTTAAACTAGCTCGAGGAGGATAGCATATGCTCGATATAACTCATCTTCGATGAGTCTGTCTTCAAATGTTTAACAAAGCTGAAGAAGGAAGGGTTTGGTCCCATATATCCCATATGGGTCCTTTAATGTATAATTTTACAAGCCCAAAGAAGGTAAACTCGGTCTTTTCACATTTAGAGAGTCTAAAAAGAACTAAAAGGAGACTCCAAGGGTGAATTTTTCGTAAATTTAGTCTCCCAAGCTCGAAAAACTATAAAACAATACAAGGGAGAACTCTTCTTGCCGAGGTTGACTAGAGTATTCATTTTTCGTAACTAGTCTTACGAGGCCAAAAAGGGGGTAAACTCCAACTCAAAAAATGGTCTTTCAAACCCTTTTAACGAGCGTGAAAGGAGACAAGCTCGCTCGACAATCTTTTCATGTTTAGAGAGTCTAAAAAGAGCTTAAAGGAGACTCCAAAGAGTTCATTTTTCGTATAGCTTTTACAAGTCCAAAAAAGTAATAAAAGTATACTCGGTAACCTATTCTCATGTTTTTAGGAGCACGAGAAAGGACAAAGACTGAGCTCGGTAACCTATTCTCATGTATTTATGAGTACGAGAAAGAACAAAGACTAAGCTCAATAACATATTCTCATGTATTTACGAGCACGAGAAAGAACAAAGACTAAGCTTGAGGTTGGTTTCATTTTTACACGAGCTTGAAACCAAAAATAAATTGTGCTCGGGCGATACCCATGTTTTGAGTGAACCTTCTAATTATTCCCTTGAGTGTAGAAGGCTTGCAGGTTGTAGGTCACAATTTTTTTTTAATGGCATGTTAACTTGACACTTTGCAACAAAGGTTCCACGAAGTTAAGTCTGATAGGCTTGCAGGTTGAGGGTCACGAAAAATATTAATATCATGTTAAATCGACACTCCAATGGAAAATCATGATAGGCACGTCTACATAACATTCTAATGGGAAGAGTTCGCAAGGGAGAGCCCAACAGGCTTGTGGAAGGTTTGGTCGATGGTCGATGGAGGAGAAGGATGGATGATGACATGGTTGAATCAAGGGATGACATGTGGACTCATCATATACATTCCATGCCATGTTAGCTATATTTCCAAGGTTAGGTGCATGTCATATTAATAGACTCTTACAACAGTAATTCAGTCAAATTCTACAAAAATATTTTAGTTTTTGAAGGTCATCAACTTGTGGAGGCATTTTGAGGGCCTAAACAACATTTTCAGATAGTCAAAATTGAGAGAACTATCTGCACCTTAGGTGCAAAAAGTCCCTAATACTAGAATGAAAGAACTCAATAATAACTTTCCAACGAGACATTCTGAGTGAAATACAGAGCTAGTATTAGGAAGTTATAGTTGAAACATTACAAGATATAAATTAAGTACTAGTTTACTTCCAAAGGGAATGACTCCTTGCTTAGAGGTCAATTCAGCATACAGGAGTAGTGTGTTGAAATCTCATGGACCATAGAAGACATCCATGGAACCATATTTGGAATATGGGTACCTGAGCGTGTATAGGATGGGAGAGAAGACACTTATAGCAGTAAGGGGTAAAAATGAGAAAACAATCTAAACTTCTGCAAACCATAAATATCATCTCGGAGCTCAAATTTGAGAAAACGAGTAGTCAATGGAAAGTTGTTGAGGAGGAAAATCCATCTGTAAAACCTTGAGGAGGAAAATCGATCTGTAAAACCATAGTTTTGAAATGAGTACTACAGTTTCTCATAAATTAAAAATAAAAATAAAATTGCAACAGTAAAAACAAAGAAATGAGTGGAAATTACAACTTGAGAAGGTTGTAACTTTTCGCTCAGGACTCAGAATGAGGAATGAGTACAGTCATTGGAGATATGTTTCAGAGAGGAATGTGTCTAAAGAATCATAATTTGGATTAGTGTATTTGTGTTATTCATAAATTGAAATAAATAATGGCAGGTAACCTATTTAATAAATTATTTTGCAGTGTGGCTAATTCTAACAACAATTGTTGTATGCACATATTTCTTGCATAGTTAGAGGTACAAGAGGGTATAGTTGGTTCCTATATGAGAACTAGAGATATGGAGGATGCCAAAGGGTCTTACATCCATGAAGATGAAATCAAATGGCTACATGTCAGCATGAGAAATGTTGAGACTATGTCCAATGGAAGAAGAAGCAAGGTTGAGCCTATGGAGTTGGTGGAAACTATGAGAAGCCTGCAGAGAGAAGTGCATAGATATAGGGAAAATCATGAAAGGATTATGAAATCTCAAGAAGAGATGATATAGAGTCTAAATACGTTGTATAGACAATTCAACAAGGATTATGGATCAATGCAAGCAACTAATGCTATGCAAGTGACAACATCCAAATCCCATGGTATAAGGGATGATCACATGGATGACATGAATTCAAGGAGTGTGAGAAGACATCATTCACTGGGGAAATTGAATAGAAGAGATCATGCATATTCAAGGCCAGAGAGCAGCCCAAGTGTGTCCTGTGTCAAAAGGTAGAGGACGAGACTTAAGTCGGATATTTTGCAAGAGCTCAAGAAACTCAAGCCATCGACTTTTGTTGGAGAGCATAGAAAGGGAGAAGAGGTTGAAGCTCGACTGTCAGAAATGAGGAAATATTTCTAGTTGCATGATTACCCATCAAATAAAGAATAAAAAATTGAAACCTACCACCTTCAAGGAAAAGCAACCATGTGGTGGGATCAGCTTAAGAAGGTCAAGAACCTTGAGGAGAAGAAGGTCTCATGGAAACAGTTCAATGGATATTTCTAGTAGAAATACTTGTTAGAGAATTATTATGATAATAAAATGAAATATTTATTTGAACTTAAATTGGGAAGCATGAAAATGGAGGAATACGAGAGTAGATTATTTGAATTGATTAAGTATGTTGGCTTCATAAAGGACGAGAATGTTAAAATACAATGGTTTATGAGTGGGCTACCTACTTTCTACAGTGATAAGATACATTATGGTAACCTCATTGTAACGTACCTAGCCACCATGGTTGGTCACACCACGCAAAAAAATTCTCTTTATCAACTTTGATACCATTTTATAATGTACCTAACGTCCAACTAGGAAACAATACGCGCAGAATACACATAAAACAATATTTTTGCTAATTAAAGCCATTCTTTTGTTGTTATCCGTTTTCCCATAGCCCACAACTACAATTTATAACATATTTAACTACAACATTAACCATAAAACATATGCATCTGAAGCATGCTAATAATTAACATGAGATACAACTAAATCGTTCATTACAAAAACATATAAGTCGTTCTCATTCACATAGAGTTCATGCACAACAATAACACATGTAAATAAGTCAGTACAAGATAAAACACTTATCTTAAACAAGAATCGTGCAACCAACTGCTTGGGACGGATGTTCCACCTAATCGTAGACTGATTGTTCCAAATCTCAACAGCCAGACACCCCCGAGCTGAGGCTAGCAATCCAAAAAAGAGGGTGATCTCTCACAGTCCACTCACAACTCATAAATCTCTCAACCCAACTGATATTCTCCTACATCTATCCCGACTTCTCCACCATCTCTCTTCCGCTTGACTTTCCCAACCGAAGGAATGCACCATTATTTTATCAAGGTTAGCCCAACAAATGTAACGTCTATTTATCAATGCTATCCCAAGGAATGAGCCATTCGTTTATCAAGGTCTCTTTGGCACGGGAAGTTAGGAATCTCTCAGCTGAGAATTCAAGGGAACACTATTGCTAGGAAAACTATCAGCAAACCAATAGCAACACTTGTTGTTTCAGTGCAACTCATGCAGGAGTTCACTCTTCCGGCCGGACAACCGGGCTCTTCAGTTCTCTAGCTCCAATTCACTCTAATTACACTCCAGACTTTGCCTTCCTCTTGTCACACCAGCTCCAAGCTCCCCATTCACTTCCCAGGCACATACTTCACTATCTGCCCAAGTCGTTCAAACTATTGTTACTTCTCCTAGTGGATTGTACTACATCCCCATGTGCCCAATAACTTCGGGATGTGACCACTCACACCCACCCTCGTACATGTATTCAATGATTGGATTTGGAAACACTCAATCAGAAATATGTGACCACTTGCACCCGCCCTTGTACATGTATTCAATGATTGGCTTTGAGAACACTCAATCAGACATCAGAAGTTTCATATACAATAGAAGATTTAGGAAAACATGTTAAATCTATAAACATGGGTAATTTCCCCCTTAGACCCCTCTTGGCCATTATCCTAGACACTCCCCTCTCTTATGGATTAATTCATCCCCCATCTCTTTTATTTTTCCCCTTAGCAGTTGGCATCACATTTTTGTTAATAAACAAAGAAATACAATTCACATACTACATTGCTTGGTCATAGCCACATATTATATCTACATAAGCATTAATTAAACTAAAGATTATAATAAGGATGTTAATATCTCTTGTATGTATTCCCTTAGTAGCTGACATCACATTTTTATTAATAAACAAAGAAATACAATTCACATATTACATCGCTTAGCCATAGCCACATATTATATCTACATAAGCATTAATTAAATTGGGGATTATAATGGGGATGTTACATTCCCCCTCCCCTACAATTGTGCGCCATTGATCCGGATTTATGTAGGAACACAATGAAATACAGAAATACACATAAACGCAGAGATGCAGCGGAAATAAGACTTCATTTCATTAATAACAAATGACTGAAATATGCTTACAGACAGAATGGAA
>SNQJ01S0007546.1:168769-191595 GCA_010110895.2 Picea sitchensis
ACAAGATGATTCAAAATGAAAATGTCTCCTTGGTATATATAGGAGACTAGGAGGTATAATTACAAATAATGGCCTAAAGCCGACATAATTAAAATAACATTACTAATTTAAATTACAATTAATGACCTAAAGCCGACATAAATAAAATAGCATTACTAATCTAATATTCCCCAATTAAGGGGTAATGAGCCAATATTAGGACTTAACAGAAAATTGTAGAATATTATATAAGTGTAGTTTGATTTTAAAATTATGTAGTAAAAATTGAGTTTTCTTTTAAATGAGCATTTGAGAATATGTCACCATTTTATTAATTGTTAAATATATGTATATATTTTATTGATTTTTCAAGTTATTAATAATTTGTTATGGAATGGTTATTATGTTTTGTTCCATGGTTGTTTATGAAATTATTTCATGAAAACATTGCCTTATTTATATTTTAAGATATGAATGTATTTAAAGATCATTCATAGTTCATGGAGTTTTAATATAAGAAAATGGTTATTTATTACACAGTTCATATAGATTTATTTCATGAAAACATTGCTTTATTTATATTTTAAGATATGAGAGTATTTAAAGATCATCCATAATTCATGGAGTTTTAATATAATGTTTTCTTATATGTATTTATTTTATGAAAATATTTTATTTTTATTTTTATTATTTTCTTATTTAACAAAAAAATTACTTAATTTGATTTTAATGTTGACTTCATTAACTTAGGGGAAGATTCATAGAGTTTTAATATAATGTTTTCTTATATGTATTTATTTCATGAAAATGTTTTATTTTCATTTATATTGTTTTTTTTTTATTTAACATAAAATTACTCAATTTTACTTTAATGTTGACTTCATTAAATTATGGGAAGATTCTAATGAGCCATCTCCAAATAACCAAGTTCTAATCAATTTCTTAAGACATGGATGTGATGATCCAAGCCATCATCTAAACCATACAAGGGTGTTAATAACATAATTGAAGAGAACATTACCACCTAATAAATTTAAAGAATCAATGGATTTATCATACATTGATCAAGACATGCCACCAACCCCTAAGAATGAAGACAATGATGAAAGTGGGGTCCATGAAGAGGGATTGAATGAAATGTTCATAGGGTTCTTTGGGGATGGAAACAATTATGAAGTAGATGATCCTATGGTTGGAAGAAATGATGATACAAAGGTAAATTACCACCAACATAATGTTGGTGTATTAACAATAATGATTCCATCAAGCAAGCAAGCAACTAAGACATCGATGTTTAAATCGAATGCAAGTAGAACATCAAAACTTTCATGCACATTAGTGTTATTAGACATCAATTCAATGTTTGGTTGATTAGATAAGAGCTTCGCCACCCTACTAAAGTGAGTTGATTTTTTTTTTACGTTGTACTACCAATTGATGTACCTAACTAAAGATTTATTTAATTCATTAATAGTTATTTAGGTCAATTATTATGGATGGATGTTATATAAACAATACTATCAAATAAGAAGGAAGACATGTTTTTCATCACTCACATATTCATTTTATTTATTTTTGACAATCCTACATGACATTAAAAGATAGAGTATTCCCTTAAGATAATGTGTTGCCATACAAGGTCCTAGAGTTCCCAATAAGGTGTTGTGACAAATGCCAATTATATTTGGAGTTGAACTAATGCTCCATTGTAATTCACTTACACAAATGATGGAATGGCACGCGAGGAACAAAAACAAAGATGGTTTCATTCAAATTCAAATGGACTCCAAAACAATAAAACATAGAGGAAAAATGGATAGAAAAATTCAAAGATGAGCTACACCTTATTAGGTTCAATCTTGTAATGGATGGGGTGTGCCCTTTCTCATTCCTATTTTTTATGTTTTTAGATTTAAAAATTATTTGTAGTTTTACCTCTATAAAACTAATATAATTTTCTATTCATAATGATAAATATGAGTTTCTTGTTGAATTATACGGCTTCAAACAAAGGGGATATTTGCAAGTCCAAGATGTGCATACCATTTTGAGGGATAATATTCTAAATATCTACATAAATTTGTTTATGCAAACAACACAAATTTTCTACCACTAGATCATAATTCAAATATCACCTCAACTATCAATTTGATGGAAATATTGAAAACAAAGGCCCTCCCAAGATTATGGGTTCAAGTGATTGGTTCAAGAAGTATGATGTTGTTGAATGTAAAGCTTGGTTTTTTTTTTTCCTTTTTCTAGGGATCATTCAATCGAGGAACTAGATCAAGTCGTAGTTGACGTGACAAATTGAATAAAGAAGAAATCCATATTTTATGAGCTCTCTTATTGGAAGTATCTATTATTAGTTCATCTATTATATCTAAATGAGCCATATTTCAACATATATAGTTCATTTTCAAAAATATATCATATTCTTTATTTTGAAATATATTAAGCAAAGAAAAGGACATCTTCTTTTCAAGTAGAGATATTGCTCTTTCATGTACCAAACTTGATAGAAGACACTTGTGGCCAAATAAGGAAAATGAAACAGATAGTGTAGAAACTCCATGGATTCTGAAAAGGAATGAGCTAGATATTGAAAAATGTCATCCATTCAAGAAGGACATCCATTGGCTATGGGTCATCATTGAAAAAATATTTTACAATTGATGGACATATTGTAGGATTTAAAGCACATTATTTCGATAATTTTATGAAGACGTATCTATCATTTAATTCTTATTGTTATCATTTAATGGCTAAAATATTTTGATTTATTTTGTTAACATTATATTAATGAACTCTAATCATTTGGGTTCACAACATATCACAACATTTTAACTCTGGGGGATTCATGCCTTACCATTAACTTAAGGAAGAAGTTGATTGTTAGTGTTTACGAGGTATCTAGTATGAAATGTTTGTGTGCATGATATGTGTGTGTGTATGTGTGTGTGGTTTATACTA
Source organism: Picea sitchensis (assembly GCA_010110895.2). Lineage (NCBI taxonomy): Eukaryota > Viridiplantae > Streptophyta > Pinopsida > Pinales > Pinaceae > Picea > Picea sitchensis. The sequence goes on from SNQJ01S0007546.1 coordinate 171,722, forward strand.
ATTTAATTTTAATAAATTAGGTGGATGGCCTCCAAAGAGATCCATGAATGTGAAAGACCAAGGTGCAATAAGGAAATTACAGAAATCGTAAGTGTATTTGAGAAGGAACTCCCTACAAGTTTTATGGGTCTATGTGTCCATTTTCTTGTACACATGGTTGATGATATTGAAATGACAAAGGTCGTATCTACAAGGTGGATGTTTCTCTTTGAGAGGTATATGAAAACACTAAAGAAATATATTAGGAAAAAGGGACGTCCAAAATGTTACATGGTTGACGAATATGTATTTAATGAAGACTTTTCTTCCTATATAAATTCCTTAATAAAGATTATGAAGATGGACTAGGATCGTGGGATGAAGACAACTAATATAATAGTATAGATGGAGAAAAACTCCTATAAAATGGTGTTTTAGTACAAGTTGGTAAATAAATTCATGGTAAATGTGGTAACTTTTAAAAAACTTTACTCTAGAATAATGACACACACACACATTGAAGGCTTAAATGCCAATTCATTATTTAATAGGTGTTGATAAGCATGATGTGGTATCTCGTATGAAATATTTGTGTGCATGATATATATGTGTGTGTGTGTCCACACACACAAGGTTTATACTAAGTTAATTTTAATAAATTAGGTGGGTGACTTCCAAAGAGAACCATGAATGTGAAATACCAAGGTGGAATAAGGAAATTACAAAAATGGTAAGTGTATTTGTGAAGGAACCCCCTACAAGTTTTATGGATCTATGTGTCCATTTTCTTGTACATCTGGTTGATGATATTGAAATGGAAAAGATAGTATCTACAAGGTGGATGTTTTTCTTTGAGAGGTATATGGAAAGACTAAATAAATATGTTAGGAAAAAGGGACATCCAAAAGGTTACATGGTTGAAGGATATGTATTTAATGAAGACTTTTCTTCCGATATAAATTCCTTGAGAAAGATTATGAAGATGGACTAGGATTTTGCAATGAAGACATCAGGTCTAATATTATAGATGGATAAAAATTCCTATTAAATGGTGTTTTAGTACTAGTTGGTAAGTAAATTCATGGTAAATGTGGTAACTTAAAAAAAAATTACTCTAGAAAAATGACACACACACACACACACATTGAAAGATTTAAACACCAACTCGTTATTTAATATGTGTTGATAAGCATGATGTGGTTGAAAAGATCATTCTATACCACATGAATTGATTTGTATAATATAAAAGGGAAGAAGTGTTAGAAGCAAGGAAACAATTTAGGAGGTTGCACCCATAAAGTACCCCTATTCCCTTTGATCTGAATGGGTAATGAGGAAAATATTGCACACTGGGATTGGTTAGCAAACACATTTAAAATTTAATAGATGTCTAGGTGCATATACAAACATAACCAAAGATGAGATCAACATTTCTAGAGGACATCAACGAAATATGTGTTCAGAATTCTTAGAAAATATTGTTTCAATGCAATATTGAGACCATTAACTATTTAACTATGCATATTTGTATTTATTTGTACTAACATAAATGATTTATCATAGGTGAGTAAATATCCAACAATGTGGACAAATGTTCGACATTTTCATGTAGAATGTAGATGATAAGAAACGATCCTTTGACTGTTGTGTAATGGTTGATTTCAAACAAACAAGTTGAGCAAGTTCGAAAAACAAGAATATTGTTCATGGGAATATTCAATATGTTGGAAAAATCCAACAAATTATTGACATGGACTACTATCATTAAAACATTGTATATTCAAATGTATATAAAATGAAGCATTTGATAGGACACAAAGGCATGATCCACATAGTGGTTTGTTTTCCATAGATTCTTGAAAGTAGCTTTCGAAAAATAAGGATCCTTGTGTTCTACCAATTCATTGTGAGCATGTAATTATTCCAATCAATCAAAATATAAATATAAACAACAAATGTCTTCTATAGGTATTTAGTTTCTATTTTATTAAGGATGTTAATTTGACTCTTAATCACTAACAATGTTATAAATGTTGTCAAAAAATTATATATGTTAGTCATGGGAAAGTATTTTTCTATGAGATATTATGAATCCCGAATGGATTTTTGTCATACATTATGATCCAATACTAAGGCATGTGTTTGATGATGTGTCAATGACTATGGAACAAAACTATAATGACCAACAAAATATAGGTGGGGGATTAGGAAATAGGCTTGAAGAAATGGACATCGATTATGATGGATACAATAATAATATAAATGTGAGTCCAAATTTTAATGATGATGAATTTGAAGAAGAGGAACATGAAGTTGATGATGAAAATATCACTTTAGAAATATGACATCATAGGGATAGAGGTTAGTCTTCACATAATGATCAATTAGAAGCTACTATTAATCACGAGTATGATATGGATAATATACAAAATCCAGATGATGACAATGATGATAATAATCACCAACAAGAGTTGGATGATCTAGTGAGTGATGAGATGCATGATAAAAAATTGATGAAAATAGATCAAATAAAAATATAACCAATTTAAGAATATATTTTTCCATTGATGATGAAGTTAATGAAGAAGAAGATGAAGATGACGACAATATCACTTTAGCAGTATGGTGTACAAATTATAATATTAAGTACTTGCAAGAAAATATGAACATGGATAAGGATGCATTGTATGACATGGAGACAGATAATAATGCAAATGAAAACTTATATTTATAGGATTTGTAATTCATATTTAATTATATATATATATATATATATATATATATATATATATATTTCAGTTTATCCATTATTATTTGGTTTGTGATATTCTTTATTATTATAATTAGAGGCTATAATCCACATTCATTTATAATTTACACTTGATTGATTATGGGGAAACACTATAGATAAAATGATATTTAATAAACTTAGTATATTATGCATCAATGGTTTTAAAAATCTAGTTGTTAAGGTAGTTATATGGTTTCATTTAAGTGGTTCATTCAAAATTTGAAAATCATTGAATCAAGCTCACCACGTAATGAACTCCAACATAAAATATCCATTCCCCCAACAATACATGTTGACAACCTACATTTGACACAATGATTCATACATGTGATCCTTTTATGATCACCTCAACCCTAGTTCCCAACATCAAACTCCTTATAAGGTGTCAGACTGATGGTAACATATTGAAATCATGACATTTGTAGCAATTAAATTCAATATAGACTAATTCATTAACACAAACGAAATATAATTAGTATGGAATGCTAAAGTCATTGTAAACTACAATGTGTTTAGCACCGATTTGTATTTTGTTTTTAAAAACAAAACTTGACGCTATTGACATTGACTTTAGTGTCAACCTTTTGTCTTGGGCATGGTAATATGGGTAGAATCTAAAGTCATTATAGATATCGTCGACTATAACATTCACCCATGAAATTGCATCTAATTTCACCCATGAATGTAAAAAAAGCACACTACAACCATAAATTGAGGCAAAAAGGGAAGCAAATGACGAGGTTTTGTTGTAGTGCAATTTGTCTATTTATTGTGATTTTTTACACCAACATTCCATGCACCATAGACTCTAAATACAATACATATTAGGTGCTATAAAATATATCTGCAACCACATTTTCATTTCCAACTTTATAACTTTGTTTTGTCTTGTATTCATTAAACAACATTGGTCATCTTTATTTAAGCTAGATCCCCAATCTCTTTGGAGAAAAATATAACGCTATATTATTAGCTATAACAAATCCAAGTTCATTATTTTCTAAGTAAAACTTGCAAGTTTTAATGGAATGATTGACTGCAAATAAAAATTGCATGCATCTGTTCTATCACCACTTCTCCTTTTTTAGATAAAACTATGTTGATAGGTACACCACTGACGTCAATATGAATTAAAAAAGCTGTGTAGGATCTAGGAGAGTGAGAAATAATGATTTTGTGAAGTTTTATTTGACTAATTCGAGATTACCTTGTTGTCATTAGGTCCAAGCATACCTTTTTAACCTCTTCAATTATTATGAGAATGGATTTGTAATCTACATAAGTTTTCGACAAATCTTCTATAAGAATTGCAAAAACCAAGAAATATTCTCACCTCATGAATACTCATCGAAGTTGTCCATTCCTTGATCACCTCCAATATCTTGAGATCCATAGAGACACACTCAAAGAATGATGTCATTTACAAGTTTTTGCATGAATGTTGTTGCAACATTTGTTTTCAATTTGTTCTAATTTCATAACCATATTCCATTTCTTCATGGGTATAAACTATGAAAAAGAGATTTGGAAAATCAAAGGCCTCTTTAATATGAATATGTTGAAAAAAATAACGCTCAAATGTGCTTCATGACTTGGAAGAAAGGAAAAGACCTTATTACCTTGAAATACTTGTTAGAATTCAAAACATATATTGATGACAATAGCTTCATTTGCAAGCATGTCACTATATCTTGGTATAGGGGACCTAGACAAGAAGATTCAAAATGGGAAGGATTGTTGAGTATCAGTAAAAAGGCCATGATTGGGGAGTATATGTTCTTCCAAAAGTCGCCTAGGGATTTCAATTGGCCCCACCCATTTTTTCAAGCACAAGTGCACTCACGAGCAAGGGCACAATAAGAGACATGAGCATGGCCACAAGCACACACACAAGCACATGCACAAGCATACACACACAAGCACATGCACAAACATGAGTATGTGATTGAAGAGACTTGAGATGTGGCGGGGGAAATAACAATACCTTGATTTCACCAACCCAACAAGCCATTGTTGAAAATAAAAGACCAATTGGAAACCAAATTTGTTTACAATTTTACCTATGAATGTTGTTAAATTCAAACTGGTTCAATTTGGCCTAGTTTCATAATTATGTGCAATTTTCTACGGATTTGAGTTGTCATGAAAATTTGGCAATTTATAGGCCTTGCTAACACAAATATACCAAAAAAAGAGGGATATAAAATTCTAGGGAGAAATGCCAAGCCCTTTCTTCCTCAATAATGTTGGCAATAACAATACCATAATATCTAGTGCAATGTGGAAATTTTCTTATAATGAAACTAGAAATTTGCTTGTAATGTATTAGCATGGTTGATATATTAGTGATTCATTTGGGTTTTACTTGTTAGATCATGTTAGAGTGTGTATAAAAGGAATGTAGATGCATTGTATTCAATGGGAGACCAAGCGAGATGGGATGCCCCTTTGTGCATTGCTTTGTTCTTTGTACTTGTTGTAGGAAGAATTGTTATAATAAAATGACTTGATTTTTCCCATGGATCTTTGTTATCTAAATGTATGTTTCCTTTTTACTAGTTAATTTATCCCTGGTGGATTATTACATGTGTATTCCATTTGTACATCTCTGTATTATTTTTTTAACATTCGGTATAAAATCCAAGTTACTTTGATCTCAGAAGAGTGCAGAGTTGAAAACATTCTTCATTCACATAATTTGTAAATGGATACATGTTGGTTGTACTTACTACATAGGCATGCATGACCCATGATGAGTTCTTTGGTAGTCTAGTTCTGAGTTCATGCAACATAGCTATGGCTAGAACTTGGAAGATGTTTTGACCAACGTGATTACTAGTGGGTTTGCATGGGTGTTGTGTGTTTGTCCCAAATTTGTAAGTAGAGTTGCATATATCTTGGATGTTTGTCCTAATGTTGCAGTTGACATTGCATATATTTTCTTTCAAGTTCATAAACTCAAGGAATATATATTTTAGGCGGTGTTGATATGCAACCACATGAAGATTCATCAAACACCATTGCATGTATTTATATAAGCTGGATCCCAACTCCCTTTGGAGAAAAATACAATAATATCCTATTATCTTCTCTAAGTCCATTATTTTCTAACACTTGCAAGTTTTAATGGAATGAATGACTACTAATTAAGATAAGGTACCTCCTCTCTATCGACACTTCTCCTTCTTGTGATAATTCTATGTTGATAGGTACACGACTAGCATCAACATGAATAACAAAAGACTTTGAAGGATTTAGGAGGGTGAATACTAGTGCTTATGTGAATTTTTTCTCAAATAATTCTAGATTATCTTCTTCTCATTGGGTATAATCATACCTTTCTAACCTCTTCGATTATTCTAAAGATAGATTTGGAATCTACACAACTTTTCAACAAATATTCTATAAGAATCAGAAAAAGCAATAACTCTTCTTACAACATGAATACTCATTAGAGTTATCCATTCCTTAATTACCTCTACCTTCTTGGGATTCATAGGGACACACTCAAAGAACCTTATCATTTGCAAGTTCTTACGTGAATGTTGTTAGAGTTATTTGTTTTCACTTTGATCTAATTTCATAACCATTTTCCATTTCTTCATGGGTTTGAACTATGAAAACGAGCCTTGGACATTCATAGGGCTCATCAATATGAATATGGTGGAGAAAACAACACTCAAATGTGATTTATGATTTGGGAGAAAATAAACGCCCTCATTACCATGAAAGACTTGTTAGAATTGAAACATACATCGATGACAATAACTTAACTTGTAAGCATGTCATTATATCTTGATGTAGAGGACCTAAACGAGAAGATTCGGTATGAGAAGGATTTTTTAGTATCAATTAAGACGCCATACATGGGGGATATCTATTCCACCAAAGTTTCACAGGGCTTGCATCTCGCCCCACCCATTTTTCACAAGCACAAGTGCACACATGAGCACGAGGATGTCATTGGAGATACTTGGGCCTTGGTGAGGAAATAAAAACATCTCATTTTCATTGACATGACAAGCCACCATTAACAACAAAGGAAAAAAGACACACCTCACTTTCACCGACTCGACAAGACACTATTGAAAACAAAATATAATTAACAACACCTTACTTTCACCGACCTGACAAGCCACCATTGACAACAAAAGATCATTTTCAAACCAACTTTGTTTATATGTTTACCCATGAATGCCATTAAATTCAAATTGGTTGAATTTGGACTTGTTTCATGATGGTGTGCAATTTTTCTATGAAGTTGAGTTGTGTCGAAACTTTGGCCATTTATAGGCCTTGCTATTACAAAGATGCCAAAATAGGAGGGATCTAAAATTCTAGGGAGGAATAAAAAGCCCCAACTTCCTTAATAATGTTTGAAACAACAATACCATTAAATTCGTTGCAATGTGGAAAGTTTCCTATATTGAAACAAGAAACTTGACTGTAATGTATCATTATGGGAGATATATTAGTTATGCATTGGGCTTGAGTAGTTAGACTAGGTTAGAGTGTGTATAAAAGGAAGATATATGCATTATATTCAATGGAGGATTGGGCGTGAAGGAATGCCACTTTGTGGGACACTCTATTCTTTGTACATGTTGTAGGGAGAATTGTTGGAATGAAATGTCTCAGTTTTCCCATGTATCTATCTTATCTAAATGCATGTTTAATTTCACTAGTTAGTATAGGTTCAATGGTTTATTACATGTGTATCCATTTTCAAAACTCTGCATTATTTTTCTAACATTTGGTATTAGAGCCAAGGAGATTTGGTACTGAGAGAGTGTAAAGTTGAAGACTTTTTAGGTTCACATAATTTGTAAATAGAAGCATGTTAGTTTTAATTTCTACATAGGCATGTGTGACCCACAATAAGTTTTTTATTGTCAAGTTGTGAGTGCATGCGTCATGGGCATAGTTGTATATGCTTTTACTCAACATGGAAGATGTTTTGACTAACATTTGAAGTGGACTTAAGAGGGTGTTGTGTGTTTTCCACAAATTTGTAGGTGGGGTTGCATATGTGTTGGGTGTTTATCCTAATGTTACATGTGACCTTGATTTTCCATTTTTTTTCAAATTCCTAAACTCCAAAAAGATATATTTTGGGGTGAATTTATCTGGAACAACACGACAACTAAGAAATTATGTTGTAGATTTAATCTATTGAGGGGGAGTGTTGGAGGTAGCAATACCTTTAAATATGTTGGTGCGTGGAGAGTTTTTGTAATCGAACCATAAACTTTTTGTAATGTGACATAATGGGTGACCTATTATTGCAAGTTATCACATGGATTTGATTTGTTTAGGGCGTATAAAAGGAGGGTAGATTTATTGTATTTGATGTGATGCCCCATTGTGACTCACTCTATTCTTTATATCCACTACAAGGAGCATTGTTGTAATGAAATGTCTAAGCTTTTCTCTCAAAATTAATGTTATGTGATTGAATATTTCCTTTTGTTGGTTAATTTATGCATGGTGGTTTATGGCATTTTTTTTTCCAAGAAAAAATGTATTTTTATTTGAGATTAACAAAAATACAATACTCAAGTGCTCTAGGCACAATTAAAAAAAATCATCAAAAGACAGATTTCCTTAGAACCTTTCCCTAAAGATCCGTAAAAATCCATAATATCATAATTACAATCTATCAAGTAAAAACAATAGACTTTAATAGACCCATTTATTGAGTAAATATATGTTCAAAAGGAATTTAGAAATCATTAAATGAAAACTATTGTAAAACCACTATTTGGACATCTTGTACTTCTTCCAAGGAACCATAAAGCTAAGATAGATGAAGTCCTTCCTTTGAGAGTTGATCCATATTCTTGTTGTGCTCTCTATATATGAGTATAGTTGACCCAAACAAACATATTAGATATTTCCTTTAATTGATATTCTAGTGGAATAAGAGAATTATTTTGTACTTGGAGACTTCCTTTCATCCAATTAATTACCATAGATAAATCACCCATGACCTGAAGCTTATCGATGCCTCTATCAAAATCTAATTTAAATAAGAAGAATAAGGCCTTGAATTTTCCTTGATTATTTGTTCCTCTTCCTACATTACCTTTGACTTGAATTCCACGTGTCTTTGAAAGATATAGAATGAATCCAATTCCACAAATAGATTATGGGTCTTGAGAAGTCCCACTAAAATATCCCCATGCTAAATATTTGTCCACTTATATCTTTGATAGATTTCACTGTGGTTTAACCTTTGGAATAACCTTATAATATGTAAGTAAAACATCAACCTGGGAAACTACCTACAATGCAGGCACCATCTTTTCTTCAAACAAAATAGAGTTTCTAGCTATCCATATTCCCCACAGAACAAAAATAGGATTGCCCTGAAGAAATTTAGATCACACCAAGTAAGCCAAACATTAAGACACATATATATGATCCAGTTGGATATTGGTGTCCACCCACCTATTCCAACTGGCTCCTCTTGATAGTTTTAGTTCAACACGTTCTTTTGTACTTCTTTGTAAATGTGGGTTCTACAATTTCTGGGCTCTCTGAAGTCCTACACATATTCCAGGTGGATATTGGTGGCCTCCCAGCTAATCCAACTAGCTTATTTTGGAAATTTTCATGTTAGTACATCTTTCTATACTTCTAGGGTCGTTTTGGGGCCCTAAACAGTGTTTGTTTTGGCTTTCCATTGACAAACTATAGACGAAGTCAAATTTTGATGACATCATTGTGTAGTTCTCGAAAATACCTTTCCAACGGGATATCACGCACCTAAAACGAAGGTCGTATGCAAAATTTACGACCCCGAGAAGATGAGGTACCAACTTACCCATCGGGGCCCACATAACTTTTGGCGTTTCATCTCCTAGGGTTAGGTTTTTGGATGTCTAGGGTTTTGGAATTCATGAGTAATGTTAAAAAGGCCTCTAGAGCCTAATTGTAATCATTCTACTCAGACGGATGCACGTAGCGACCACATCTCTTCTTAGAGATAACTACCACCATTCGAGCAAGTTGTTTCAGTTATGCAGTTTTACAGTTTCACCCTATTTTATTTATTCAATAGAAGTTATTGTTCACTGGATATATATTGTTTTTCTCTGTATCTATGTATTATTGTATTCAGTATGTTATTCATTTCGTTACGCTCATAAATCAAGATCAATGGTATCAGAACGGTCTGCTCTTCATTTATTTTTCTTCGTGCATGTCCCCGACAAGATCTGTGTACAAGAAGTTGGGACTTGAACCAATCGAGCCTTTCCCAGATCGATCACGCGGAGTCCGAAAACAACCCATGGGGGACAAAAAGAAAGATGATGGAGCATGAGATACTTTTAAAATGTTGCTCGAGGAAGCCTTTGCGCGACAAAGGAACAAAATGATGGACAACTTTGCAAAGATCCTTCGGCGGCTGCCCATAGGAGACACATATTCATCAAGCATCCATGCAACCCCCTTCAAGGTACATGTAAATTTTGATATTCCATTACTTGAAGGACTAATAGATGAAGATGTTGTAGATAAATGGTTGAATCTGCTTGAAGGTTATTTTTTGGTCCAAAATTTTTTCAATAGGGAAAAGATTACTTTTGCACTCCTCAAGGTCGTCCCCCATGTTAAGGACTGATGGGATACTTACTCTTAGAAAAGGGCCATAGAGGAATCTGCAATATTTGTAGTCGCCCCCATGTGGGATTCCTTCAGGTATGCCATTAAAGAACAATATTGTCTTGTTGGAAGCTACGAGGAACAGTACACAAGATGGATCACCCTGCATCAGGAAAGGGACCAGACAGTACCATATTCACCAATATTTTCCATACCCTGTGTACCAAATTGGGTATCAAAGACTTTGAACGACATCTAGTGCTCAAATATCACGGATTTCTGCATAGATACATTCAAATAGAAATGGAGTTTCTTGACATCTTATCATTGGGTACGACTTATAGATATGCTATAAAGATCAAGCATAAATTTAAACAGAAGAGGTGAGATTTTGGATCTACAAGCTCCTCACAGCCAAAGCAGGGAAAAGGTGACCCCGACCCACAAAACAAGGGACAGAGAAAATACGGCCACTCTCAGGACAACCAATCCAAGCCGCAACACAAGAAGGGTAATGAGAAGTCGAAGAAGGACACGGGAAAATGGTGTGAATACCATAAATTCCCTTGGCACAACACCAAAGAATTCCACTCCAAATAGTCACTGGTGGCTGAGCTGAAAGCTTTCGAGTCAGAGGCATATTCTGAATCCGAATCAAATCCAAAAGTATGGAAGTAGATTTTTCGATGTTGAACCTAGTGCCACGGTCGCTACCACCAAAGTCCAGCTAAGAGAACCAGAAGAACCAGAGGAAGGGGAATGCCTATTTCACTCACATATGTGGATAAAGGGGGCTTCGCTTAATTTCATTATTGATAGCGATAGTCAGAAGAACCTGATCTTAGCACAGGTCATCAAGCGGCTGGACCTGCTGACAACACCACACTCACAACCCTACACCATCAGCTGGCTTTGCCAAAGGAAGAGATCTCTGCATCAACCAGTAGTGTCGTCTTCCCTACGACATCAAACCCTTCAAAGACGAGGTATTTTGTGATATTGCTCCCCTTGAAGTTTGTGATGTTCTTTTAGGACAACCATATTTGTGGAAGAGACATGTTGTGTATGATTCGAGACCCCATAGTGTTATTATTACTTTGGGTAGACAATTGTACGAGATACCAGAGGTAGTGTTGTCTACCGCTATTTCTTTAATATCTACTAAGAAATGCAGTAAGGTCATTTCACAGACCAAGAAGTTCGTATTCTTTGTGATCCATGCTCACAGTAAGCAGAAGGTCGCTACCACATCTATGGCCTCTACATAAAGCCTCTCTTTGCAGTAAAAGCAAGTGGACGGGATCATGGAAGAGTACATAGAAATCTTCTCCTCAACCATCGGGGTACCAACAAACTCCCAAGTCAAGAATCCAATTGATCTAACCCTCAGTGCACCTCTACCTAATGGACCTGTCTATCATTGCTCACTGATGAAAAATGATCAAATCAAACGTCAAATCCAAGAGATGATTCAAAAGGGGCACATCAAACCCATCTCCTCCCCTTGTGAAAGCCTGATTGTACTAGTGTAGAAGAAAGATGAGACATGGTGGCTCTGCATTGATTACAGAGCATTAAACAAAATCACAGTCAGGGACCGGTACCCAATTCCTCGAATTGATGACCTTCTTGTCCAACTCAAGGGGGGTAAATTTCTTCAACAAGATTGACCTAAAGTCTGGCTACCACCAGGTTCCCATCGAACCAACCGATGTATGGAAGACAACTTTCAAGTCTAAAGAAGGTCTCTTCAAATGGATGGTCATGCCCTTTGGATTAACAAATGCACCAACCACTTTCATGAGGTTGATGGATGATATATTGAGGCCCTTCACCAACTCTTTTGTGTTATTATATGTGGATGACATCCTCATCTTAAATGGAACTTGGGAGGAGCACATGCAACATATTCAATAGGTTTTGAGCATTCTGTTGCAGAACTAGTTGTATGCCAACTTGGAAAAATGCTCATTTGGCATGAACATGGTCCAATACTTGAGCTACATTGTTGATGAGCATGGGGTACATGTGGATCCAGCTAAGATACAAGTCATTTGTGACTGGCCAACCCCGACCACACTAACCAATCTTTGGAGCTTCTTAGGAATTTCCAACTTCTATCGATGGTTTGTGTTGGGATTCTCCCATATTGCATGGGCACTCAGACAAGTGACTAAGGGGGGTGGAAAGGAAAAGTTCGCACAGGGGAAGGCATAAAAATGAGCATTTGACGATTTGAAGCATCGCATGTGCTCATCTCCAGTACTCTCCTTTCCCGATCAACAACAACCGTTCGAGATTGACACTTATGCATCTGACTATGCTATAGGCACAATTCTCACTCAACATGGTCATCTGATAACATACCATAGTGAGACACTCTCAGATACTGTCCAAAAATACCCCACCTATAACAAGGAAATGTATTCCATTGTACAAGCATGTCATCAATGGAAACATTACATTCTAGGAAAGGAGACAATCATCCACACTAATCACAAGCCTCTGTAGTTCATACAGACACATGGGAAGTTCCAGAAAGACCGCCATCAGAAGTGGTCCACCTACATGAAACAATTCCATATCAACATCAAGTATAATATGGGGAGTAGAAATCGTGTTCCCGACTTCCTCAGTCGACCTCCCATGGCGACACTCACCATCATGCTCCATTCCTGTGGGCATGAGGCATCTAAGTGGCCCCAAATTTATCAGCAAGATCTAGGCTTCGCCACCACCTATCGGCTCTTGGGTACAGGCGTGAATGTCACCAATTTTCACACTAAGGCTAGACTGTTATGCCATCTAGGCCATTTCCATGTTCCTGAAAGTGAGCGTGCAAATCTAATTTGGGAGGCTCAATACAGTTAGATGGTAGGACATTTTGGTGTGGAGAAAACTGTGGCCATTCTACAAAAACATTTTTATTGGCCAAAACTTCGACAGGACGTCATAAAGCATATCGGATCTTGCACTACTTGTGCCATTTCCAAGCCAGCCATCAAGAAGCAAGGCTTATAAACCCCTCTTCCTACTCTCGAGAGGCCTTGGGAATCCATCTCGATGGATTACATGTTTGGCCTTCCGTCCACCAAGCAAGGCAATGATTGTGTATTTGTGGTTTTTGATCAGTTTTCAAAGATGGTCATTCTCACAGCCTACAAGAAGAGCATCACAGGGGAAGATACTACCAATCTCTTCCTCGAATGGGTGTGGTTCCATTTTGGGATACCACAGACCATCACCTTAGATCGGGACAGTCGGTTCCTTAGCACATTTTGGTCGAGTCTCTGGTCACTGTTGGACACCAAGCTCACTAAATCCATTGATTTCCACCCCCAAACCAATGGTTGGACAGAGTTCATCAATCGGATGATTGTGCACATCCTGCACATGTACAACTCTAAGCATCTGTGTACATGGGATGAGAGTCTTCCCTATGTTCAACACAACTACAACATGGCTCTCCATAGCTCCACCGACCATATACCATTTCAGGTGGGGCTGTGATTCCAACCCTTGGGTCCCATTGATGTTGCACTAGCTCTTGCAACCAAATAGACAGAATCTTCCCATGTTCAATCAAAGGCCGACAAAGCCACCAGATTCATTGAGTGGATTCAACACATCCGCCAACAGGTCCATGAAGTTTTGCAAAAATCCAATGCTAAGTACAAGCAGCGCCATGATCAACACCATGTATTGCACCAATTTCAGGTGGGAGAGAAGGTCTAGTTACATTTGCAGAAAGAATGCCTTACAGGGCCCCATCAGAAGCTCCACCCACTTCGCTATGGGCCTTACACTATCACCAAGGTTGTGGGTAGCAATGCTTTTGAGGTCAACACTCCACCCTTCCTTGTCTTGCACCCAGTGTTCAATGTGGACCTCCGTTGGCCATATTTTCCACCATTATTGGACACCTCAGAGATCGCAGAACAATTGATACCAACAAATCCCAACCCCGACTGCATGGAACTAGCATCCATTGATCAGATAGTGGACACACAGGTCAAGGGCACTCGCCAGCAGAGGATCTAGCTTTATCAGGTTGTCAAGGCAGGGTAACTCCTACACCAAGGCAAGTGGCTCACCTGGGGCCAAATTCAGCGGAAGTTTCCTCACCTGATGGGGGAACTCATTGCAATGGAGACCATTGCTTCCTAAGAGGGGAGGACTAATCCAGGTGGATATTGGTGGCCACCCACTTATTCCAACTGGCTCCTCTTGAAAATTTTAGTTCAATACGTTCTTCTGTACTTCTTTGTAATTTTGGGTTCTACACTTTTGGGGTTGTCTAAAGCCATACACATATTCCAGGTGGAGATTGGTGGCCGTCCACCTAATCCAACTGTCTTATTTTGGAATTTTTCATGTCAGTCTATCTTTCTGTACTTTTAGGTCCGTTTTGGAGCCCTAAAAAATGTTGAAACTTTTCGAGTGAACTTATGAAAGGATTATAAAGGATCAAGAAGAGATACTTGAGAGTTTAAATATGTTGCATAAGCAAGTTAACAAGGATTCTAGAACCAAGCAAGTTACTAGTGATAGACAAGTAGCAGCCTTTAGATCTCACAACAAAAGAGATGATCATGGAAATGATAGGAAGTCCGGAAGTATGAGCAGGTTCCATCATTCTCAAAGGAAGTACACTAGAAGAATTCATGCAAGTTAAGGACCAGGAAGCAACCTAAGTGTGTATCATGTTCAGAGGCAAAGAAGAAGGCCTGGGGCAGACATCTTGCAAGGTGAACTCAAGAAAATAAAACAACCTACTTTCAATGGTGAGCACGGGAAAGGAGAAGAAGCAGAGGCTTGGTTGTTGGAAATGAAGAAATATTTCCAGCTGCATGACTACCCACCCCGGGTAGAAGCTATGATTGCCACCTACCACTTGCAAGGAAAGGAAACCATGTTGTGGGATCAACTTAAGCAATCCAAGAACCTCAATGAGAAAAAAATCTCATGGAGGTAGTTCAAGGGATATTTCCAAGAGAAATATTTGTCCGAGCATTACTATGAGAGAAAGATGAAAGAGTTATTTGAACTTAAGTTGGGGACCATGAAAATGGAGGAATATGAGAAGCGGTTCTTTGAATTGTTGAAGTATGTTGAATTCATCGAGGATGAAAATGTTAAAATCCAAATGTTTCTAAGTGGGTTACCCTCATTTTATAGTGATAAGATTCAATATGACAACCCCAAGACCCTGGGGAAAACCATAAGGAGAGCAAGGCACCTTTATGAGAAAAGTAAAGGAAGGTCAGTGTTCCAAAAGGCTTGGAATGACAAGATGAAAGAGAAAAAGGATCAAAGGCATAAAGGTTTTAAACCACCCTTTTTTGGAAATAACTCCCAAGCAAGTTAGCAAGACCAAGCAACCCAAAATGATCAAAAGAATGCAGATTCAATTGGGAAAAGGCCAAGGCAACAACTTGTTCAATGTTGGGGATGTGGGGGAAATCACTTATATAGGGACTGCCCTCGTAAATGAGAAAGAATGATGACTATCCACAACATTCAAAAGGCTGAAACAATGGAAGACATGGGAGGAATTTTTCCAAGGATTTATGCAACCTTGGACAACAAGCAGGCATAATATCAATCCCCCATTATCAAAGTGGAAGGTGAGATAACCATCCCATAGAAATTTTAATTGATTCTAGAGCTAGCCATAGTACATAAATGCTAACATTGTTGAAATATTTCACTTGCAAATGAGTAAGCATAAGAAATCTTGTTTAGTTCAGTTAGCGACAAGGGCTAAGAGAAATATCAATGAGTTGGTTAAATACTGTTAAATAGACATGAATGGACTCAACATGAAGGTAGATGTAAACATCATACCATTGGGTTCATATGACTATCTAATTGGCATGGATTGGTTGGAAAAGCATCATGATGTCCTAGATTGTTACAACAAGACAATCACATGTCTCGATGAGGAAGGGCAACAAGGCAAGATTCAAGGCATTCCAAGAGCTGTAGTTGTTAGAGAGATTTCAACTATGCAGTTGAAGAAGAGCTTCAGGAATGGACATCAAGTGTTTACAGCGCATATGGAGGAGACATCCAAAGATAAAGCGGCAAGCATTGAACACCATCCGTTCTTGAGGGATTTTGAAGATGTTTTTAGGGTCGTCCCAGGATTGCCACCAAAAAGAGACATTGATTTCTCTATCGATTTGGTGCCAAGAGCTGTCCCAATGTCTAAGACACCATACAAAATGGGTACACCAGACTTGAAGGAGTTGCAGATGCAACTCAAAAAGTTGTTAAAAAAGGGGTATATACGCCCAAGTGTGTCACCTTGGGGAGCCCTATTTTTGTTTTTGAAGAAGAAGGATGGAACCTTAAGACTGTGTATTGATTTCAGGAAACTTAATAAGGTTACCATAAAGAATAAGTATCCTTTATCCTGAATTGATGATTTGTTTGATCAATTGAAAGGTGCAAGAATATTTTCAAAGATTGACTTGAGATCAAGGTATCATCAAGTAAGGATAAGGGAAGAAGACATCAACAAGACAACATTCATAACATGATATGGGAATTATGAATTCACAGTAGTGCCATTTGGACTATCAAATGCCCCAACAATTTTTATGTGTTTGATGAATGGAGTGTTTAGGGAGTACCTAGACAAGTTTCTGATTATGTTCTTAGATGATATACTCGTCTATTCCAAATCAGAAGAGGAACATGAGCAACATTTAAGAATGGTGTTACAAGTTTTGAGAGAGCACACATTATATGCTAAGCTAAGTAAGTGCATCTTTTATCAAAAGAAGATTCATTACTTGGGGCATATAATACCAACAACATGGATAGAGGTGGATCCTAAGAAGATAGAAGCCATTAGAGGATGGCCAATGCCAAATAATGTGATAGAGTTCATATCATTCATGGGTCTTGTCGATTATTACCAAAGATTCATAAAAGGTTTTTCAAAGATTGCAAGTCCAATCACTTCTTTGCAAAAGAAGGGTGTGAAGTTCGAATGGAATTCCAAGTGTGAAGAGAGTTTTCAACAGTTGAAAAGAATATTGACAAGTGCTCCAATCTTGAAGATTGTATATCCAAATGAATATTTTGTTGTGTGCACTGATGCATGCAAGGAAGGCTTGGTGGAGTCCTTAGTCAAAAGGATCATGTGGTATGCTATGAGTCCCGAAAATTAAAAGAGCACGAGAGGAATTATCCTACCCATGACTTGGAGTTAGCAACAATTGTAGATGCATTGAAAATGTGGAAGAATTACCTTGTGGGTAAGAAATTCGAGCTAAGGACAGACTACTTTGGTCTGAAGAATTTGTTTGGACATCCAACACTAAATGCTAGGAAAACTAGATGGCTGGAATTTCTGAGTGAATATGACTTTGAAATTAAGCACATAAAGGGAAAGGGAAATCAAGTTGTTGATGCACTCAGCGGGAGAGATCATGAAGTGCATATTGCAACCATTAGCATGTACGAGACAAAAATGAAAGACAATGTTATTGCAACAACAAGTTCATATCAAAATTATTTAAAAATAAAAGAGGCACTACAACAAGGAAATTTTCAGCAGAAATTTAATTATTATGAGCTGAAGGAAGATGGAATTCTCATGTACAAAGGTAAGGTGTATGTGTCGAATTCCAGTGAGCTGAAAAATGCAGTGTTGAAGGAGATGCACAATGTGTGATATGTAGGGTACCCAGGATATCAGAAGACAATTGTAGTAGTAAGAAGCTAATATTTTTGGCAAGGAATGCATAAATAAGTGGCTAATTACATCGCCAAGTGTTTAGAATGCCAAAAAGTAAAAACAAATCATAGATTCCCAATAGGTTTGCTACAACCATTGCCCATTTCATAATGGAAGTGGGAAGTTGTCTCAGTTGATTTTATTACTAATTTGCCCAAAACAATGAAGCAACATGATTCCATCATGGTGGTGGTGGATAAGTTGACTAAATCATCGTATTTCATTCTACTAAAGACTACACACAAGGAAGCAAATATTGCATAAATTTATATGAGAGAAGTTGCTAGGATACATGGAGTGCCTAAGGAAATAGTTTCAGACATGGATCCAAAGTTTACTTCCAATTTTTGGAAGGTTTTGTTCAAGGGCTTTGGGACAAATTTAAATCTTAGTACAACATGTCATCCAGAGTCCGATGGGAAAACATAAAAGACTAACAAAATAATTAAGGACATTCTTAGAATGTATGTGATCGATCAACCATCGAAGTGGGAAGATTATATTCATTTAGTTGAGTTTTTCTACAACAATGGGTATCATGCCTCCTTGAAAATGAGTCCATTTGAGGCATTGTATGGCAGGAAATGTAACACCCCAATTAGTTGGGATAATCCAACAAACAAAGCAGTTTTTGGGCCAGAATTGCTAAAAGAAATGGAAGATCAAATGGAAAGGATTAAGCAGAATTTGAAGGCTACCTAAGATAGGCAGAAATGTTATGCAGACCGAAACATAGTTTTCAAAGATTTTAAAGTGGGAGAACATTTGTTTTTTAAAGTGAAGGAAAAGAGAAGTTCACTAAGATTAGGAAGCTGCCCGGAGTTGGCAGCAAGATACTGTGGTCCATTTGAAATATTAGAAAATATAGGGCCAATTGCATACATGATTTCCTTACCTGCATGAATGCATATTCATAGTGTATTTCATGTATCATTACTTAAAAAGTACGTCTGTGATGTTAATCATGTCATTGATTGGAATGTGATCCAGGTGGAGCACGAAGGGGATTTTCGGGTGGAACCAGTACGCATCCTGAACCAGAAAGTCAAAGTGCTTAGGAACAAACCCATAGGGATGGTAAAACTTCAATGGATCTGCTATGGTCCCGAAGATGCTACCTAGGAGCATGAAGAAAACATGAGGGAAAAATACCCACAAAGTTTTGACGGTTTAGAAGAAGACATAATGCAAGACTCTGTTTTGAGCAATTAGAGTTCCAGAACCTCATCTCAGAGTCCTGGTCAACTACGTTGGGGACCTTGATAAATGAATGGCACATTCCTTGGGTATCCCTGATAAGTGAATGGTGCATTCCTTGGGTCGACGAGTTGAGAGGAACATGAGATTTTGGTTGGAGATGTTAAATTGCGAAAATTTTATTTCTGAGTATTGTGATGTAAATTTTCATATATGTATATCGACATAGAGTCCACCAATGATGGCTGATCTAGGTGGATATCGGTGGCCACCCACCTTTTCCGACTGGCTCAAAACAGTTTCTAGCAATTTTGGCAATTTACTATTTTTAGCAGGTTTTAACTTCTGGGGCCATTTTGAGGGCCTAAATGAAGGTTTTTTGAGATCGATGTTCTCAATGATAGCTAAAGGCATAATTGAGCCCCCAAAATGAATCTCCTCGATGATACCTTTCCAACGAGCTATCACACGCCTAAAACGGAGATCGTATGCAAAAGTTACGACCCTGGGAAGTTGATGTACTAACTTACCCAAACGGGGCCCACATGA
>SNQJ01S0007547.1:0-19558 GCA_010110895.2 Picea sitchensis
TATTAGGGTTAGTTCAAAATCAGCTAGGGTTAGACGCTAGGTTAGTTAGGGTTTCAAATTAAAAGTAGTTTGAAAGAGAGTTTAAGGCATAAACAAGCTCAAGAAGGTTTCTAGACTAGTGCCTTGGGTTAATGGAGTCAAAGGAAGTGAGACTAATAGCTTGAAGGGCTTAAACTCAAGGACAAGAGGATCTAGGGTTTGATGGTGTTGCTATGGCAAGGCCACCAAACCAAAACCCTAAGGAGAAAAAGGCTTACCTAGGTGTAGCTAAGGCTAGGCCTAAAGCTTTTTCTTCTTTCCTTGAGACTTCTTTGGCAAAACCGCTAGCTTACAAGCACAAATCTAGGGCTGAAAAGTGTTGCTTCATACAAGGCTTTTCAAAACCCTAGAAGTAAACCCTAGGTGTAAACTTAATTAGGTCTAGGACGTCTTCTTTCTTCAATTTGTGCTTAAAACTAACTCAAGATAAGAGGGAATCTAGTGTAGCTATGGCTAGGCCAAACTCCTTCAAATCAAATGGCTATAAGTTCTATTCATGGGGACATGAAGCCACAACCTACTTGTGTGTTGGCTCCCTAGGGTTTCAAGGATTAAGCAAATGACAACAAGATAACAATTAATGCAAGATGTTAAATCAGCAACCATTCATTCAAGAAGTTTTGATGAAAAACCACTTACAAGATCATGAAGCATAATCCAAATCCTAGTTTATTAAACCTTCCAGTGAATAAAAGCACCACTTACCAAGCAATAGCCTTCAAGTTGCGCCTCACTCCAAAGAGAATAGAAACCAAGACAAAGACTAGAAATGTGTCTCTCCAAGAGGAGCAAGTTATGTTATGTCAAATGAGAGTAACTAGCGTCCTTCTTATATGATCTCTTGACCTTTAATTTGCAAAAATAGGTCAACAAAACAGTAGACAAGGCTGACAATACAGTATTCCAATTAATTTGTCACTTTACATGCTAAAATGCAAATGAGGCAAAAATATAGAGCGTCCCGGGGCCCCTATAGGTGAGATGTTGGCCCTTTCAGGGCGTAATCAACATCCCACAAGCTAGGCGTTGGCCCCTCTGGGGCTTCTGCAACGATATGTGTGCCCGAAGGGCTGACACGCCATCACGCTCCAAAGGCGTCCAAAGTAGTCACGGGTGGCGTCGATCTCCCTAGGTCCAACGTCCCATGCACCCAGGGGGCTTGTTATAAGCCATAGGCTAGGTCTCCCTTAAGCGTCTGATGAGGGCATCCCTCTTCTTCTATGTGCAAGGGATCGTCACAACTCGGTCCTGCCTCTGCTGCATCCAAGCGATCCAGCGATGGGCTCTTGACCCCATGGTCAGAGCTAATCAGCTCTCCCCATGTTGCCTTGAATCCCTCACGGTACTGTCCATGGACATGGTCACGCACATCAAACTCACGCCCTCGGGGGCTCATCAGGTCCCTAGACATCATAGCAATGTAAATCATATCTCATCATTAAATTTATCAAGCATGCATGAAATCTAACAAATTATCAGTAGCTCTAAGATACGGACCCACTATACAAAGGCTAAGGCAACCAATAAGACCACCCTATTGGGCTAATACCCACAGGAAATGGTGGTCCCTCAAAGATCATTCCAAGCCATGTGTAAAATGTGGTGATGTGGTTTAGGAGATGTCGGTCTTAGTCATTAAGAAGTACAGTGTTTAATGCATTGAGTGCCTTTGTAGGAATCATTTTGTACTGTCATGGGATGCATTTTTCCAAGCCCTTATTGCCTTATCTTTCTTTATTTGCATTTTACTACAAGCCTTGGCCGAAGAGGAGACCTTGCCTTGGCGGTGGCCGGCGTGATGTTACCCACTAAACATCTTCCTTGAGAAATGAAGTGGCTCATTGATGAAGACCCCCTTCAACTGGCCATACAACCAAGGTCATTACTGAGTTTGTTGACGGATGGTGGCGATCATCTGCTTCATCTATGAACATAATGGGCGATAAGTGAGACCTCCCACCATCCTCTTGGTTGATCTTGTTTGTTATTTCATTTTCTTGCGGGTCCTTAGTTTCTTATGAGAGGCTTTTTATTGCCTTCTGGGAGATCCCTAGTAGAAGCATCTCTAGTTTTATTTTCCTATGGCTTTTGTATTTTTTTACCGGTTGCTTTTACCCCACTGGGCCTTTAGCCCCTTCTTCCACAAGACAAGATGTGCCACGGATGGTCATCCTAATGGCCAAAATAGGGGAAAGGGATGGATAGTGCCAAGATTGGAAAAGAGTGACCAAGATAATTGAGGCCGGACGATGGCTCACACAACCCCTTTGTTGGCTAACCAAAACCCATGAATATCTAGGCTTGCTAAGTTGCCCCATCAATCACCCAACAATGGTCAAGAGGATTAGTGTAAGATCAGAGCAGTCATCAGAAGTGAAAGAACCTTCTAATTCATACATAAGAAGGTTGTAATGATCAAACATGACTTTATACCATGATACCTTTGGACCAATTACCTCATGGGTGAGAGTCCTTTCATTACCAGAGTCAGTGGTAGTGATGGAGGTGATGCTTTGGCGATAGGACAAAACTGGTGAGAAAGAAAGATGAGCCCCTCAGGGCCATGCTCAAGCTCGCTCTGCTCGGTACTCCATGTCTAGGACCATGTGGGCCTGAGACATGATCTCCTAGTTATCCTAGATGTCGGGGATAACATGTCCT
This sequence comes from Picea sitchensis, assembly GCA_010110895.2. Classification (NCBI taxonomy): domain Eukaryota; kingdom Viridiplantae; phylum Streptophyta; class Pinopsida; order Pinales; family Pinaceae; genus Picea; species Picea sitchensis. The sequence continues at coordinate 2,701 of SNQJ01S0007547.1, forward strand.
ATTATCCATTAATGTTGCACTAGGATGGACTTCCAATGAGCCGCCAAAGTTTGAACATTATTGTTCCAAGAATTTCAGGGTTTAGAAGTTCAGTTGGTCATAAAGACCAACATTTTTTTTTTCATTACATTTCCATGAAAAATTATATTAGATGTTGCATAATGAATTTGGAAAAGGTCTTAGCCACCTTAAGTCCTAAGTGAGTTATGCTACAGTGTTTTTTCACTTCCTACTTGTATTTGCCGTTTTCAAGCAATTTATAATTTATGAGTTTTTTCGCTCAATCCCTCCAGAGATGGAGTATATTCCCATGGTGGGCTTGAGCATGGATCTAAGCCTAGTGTCTAATGTATATATTACCATGCTAAACATTCTCCTAGAGTCTTATGGAAATGTACTAAGTCCCCTTAGGATTTTTTATTTTTTTTTTTTTTTTTTTTTTTTTTTTTTTTTTCAATTTTAATTAAAAAAAAATAAAGATGTATTAAAAGCGGTACTAGGGACTTAATATGCCATGGGATGCTCATTTTTGGACCTAGAGCACCTATATTACCTAAGTACCCACTTGTTTGAGTAAAATTAGTGATTTTGAATCACTTAAAGTGTTACTCCAAAAACTAAAAAGTCAAATAAAAAATCATAAAAAATCAGCAAGAGCAAGAATGAAACATGTGGGGACATGTTGGAGGCAAATAAGGCCTCAAAACACCATGTGGCAGTCACAAGAGGCATATTAGATATGATTGGGGGCAAGTGGGTAAGATCTACTTGAGTTTTGGAGCATGTGCCAAGGAGATGGCCCCTCTTGAGAGGTGAGCATTCCCCATATCGGACAGCCAACCCTCTTGAGAGGTGGTGCACCCATATCTCTTCAAAATCTGTTATGCGGCAAGTTGGGAGATGTGTGGGAGATGTGGCAGCCACACTCCTCACACTTGGCGTATGTTTCCCCTCCAAGTGGTGCACCCCCCTCATCAGAGTGAATTAAGCCCTCCTCCATGATAAACTGATTTTCTCTCTTATAAATGGAAGCATTCTCTCCTATTGTGAGTTAGTTGGAGCTTGGGAGAATTGTTTGTTGTATCATTGCTATTGTAATACTTTTTTCATATTGGAATAAAGAAGACTTTGGAGGTCAAGTTGGTGGGATTGGCCAAGTGTGTGGATGTATGTGTATGAGGTGATATTATTCTATTGTTTCTTGCTGTTATATTTTGGTTAATGTGGCCTTATAGCAGTACTATTACTCAATGGGGTAAGATTACTAAGCTAGTTTGATTGGATTATCTTGCTATTCATTTACTTAAGTGATTTCAGATGCAATACTTGTTTGGTTTAACATATTGTATTGTGAAATCTCTTTTGTAGGTGATACCATACTCTAACCCTCTCTTTGCAAGTGATTGAAAAAATTGATACCTCAACTTGGAGAAGTGGATGATCTAGTTTGATTCTTCATCTTTTCCAAGTCGCTGAAGAAGATCCCTCTACAATTCACCAAGAAGGACTCCATTTGCAACACTTTCCAAGCACAAGCTTGTTCTCTTTCTCCTTCTCTTGAAAGAAAAATTTCTTGGTTACTTTACATACATATGCAAGCAAGTTTGGATCTAGTTTATCTAGCTAAATTGTTAGTTCCTTTCATGCATGCAAATGATAACTTAGATCTGATTTTTGTTTCTTAAAGTTGTTATCTTAAAAATCTAAATCTATCATAGGAAAATAGTCATTTTGCTCAAATAATTTTCTGAAATTTCTAAAAGGTTAAAGGCTAATATTTTCAAAGTGTTTTCATTGTTCAAATCTAACATCTAAGTGATCTAGACTTGTTGTTTTTAGAACAGCCACAAAGACCCTAAAGGAAACAAGTTTTTTTAGCTTGAGTTTCTTAGTTCCCTTTTTGCAAAATTTTGTAGAATTTAACTTTGAAATTTTTGTGAATTTTCACTAATAATAAAAGACACTATGTTGTAAGCCCATATGCACACTTGCAGGGCCGTGAGCTAAGAAGTCCGGCTCACTTAGTGTGCCCATGAGGAACTGGCCTATACAGTTCTTGCCCTGCTTGTCACCTTGACAAGAACTTCTTCAGATCTAGGCTTACTCCTAGGGAAGCCAAGGGGGTTAATCCCCAGTTACCAGTTAATTTTAATTACAATGTACTAGGAGTTAGTTTCAATTGATTAGGCTAAAGGGGAAAACTGGCCTAAGATGACAAGCAACAATACAAGTGCAAGCCTACTTCTAGTATTGATGACCCTTTCCCTAAGTCAACTAAGACAGTGCCTAAGGTTGGGCAATGAGATTCAATATATTGTGGGGTGGTTAGTTACAAAATGTTCAATTCAACAAATCAAACTACCCAAAAGCCAATTAGAATTATACAAAATGATTACACAATGTTACAAAGTTTACAAGAGTTACAAGATATGCAAGATATACAAAATATACAAAGAAGTTATCCAAATTCACACCCCTAGGGCAAAAGCATGCCCCAAGTGGCACTACTCCACTTGAATGCGCCTTCACAGGCATCTAACCATAAAAGCACTAAAGGATCAAATAAGTGATGCCTCCCAAGTGGGATACCCAATCACTTATTGATTCACCACAATAATGATTGATTAAGCAGATATTAGATGAAACATAAACCAATGTATCTCAACACCAATAAGAGAAAGCAATTTAGTTGCAAGTAAAAAATGTAACATTAAAATTATCACAAATGTGTGTTGTCTATCAATGGCCTCTGCTATCCCCACAACATATACAAATGTGATCTATGCAACTAGTGTTCTTCTTAAATATTTTAGATTTCCCACCCTCTAACTATGTGTATGCCTCAACTACAGTTACGCGAATAGCGCTGGGTGCTCAAGAATCTTTGGGCTTTTACCCCGACCACAGCTTCCAGGTGTTGAGTAAGCCACTGCATGTAAGAAGTAGCCAGAAAAGGGATCTCCCCAACGAAATCCGCAGGACGGTCCAGCCACTTTCCTCTCTGTCCTCTTACGGGTTTTAGATGGCACAAATACTCTATCTTTCTCCCAAAGGCGAAGTTTTTACAATGTTAAGCTCAAAAATTAATTAATTAATTAAATTAATTAAAATTTAATTAATAAAAAAATTTTTTTTTTTTTTTTTGTAAACGGGATTTCCGCGAAACTTCAGACACTGCACGGCATGGTCATTTACAATAATCCTGGGGATTCTGGAATGAATGAGAGCCATCGGGCTTCCACCACTTTGGAGGGCTTTAGGGAAAAACTCAAAGGGAGATTAACCGGTGGTTGACCACATTAACCTCCTCAGAAAAAAAAACCCTCGATGAAAGACTCACGATGGATCACCCAAGAATTGCGACCTAACTATGATCCATGGACATTATTACATTATTAACCCTCATGAGGGAGATTAAATCTCGTTTACAAAAATCTAGAAGTCTTTGGGATATATACACCAGTAGAACCATCTCTATCTTAGACATAGATAAATCTTCATGATAATGGGTTGACCTCTGTGCTAAACAGGAGTCCTTACACTCTTAAAGTGTTTTTTTGGCTATCTCGTGTACTCTTTTGCTTGCTGTTGTTTAATGCGGGTCATTGAATAAACAAGGGGAAACTCTACCAAATTAGTAGGATTAGGAGCATTTGGGATTTCCAGAAGCACCCTATACTTTCCTAAAGTTTTTGTATAACGTGTAAAACCTTGATTCATTTTTGTAAGGATCCAAAGTCCTTTGAAAAAGATCTAAAGACTCTCAAAAGAGAACTTGTAACCAAGTTAATAAAATAAATTGAGCCAAGAGGGCCTCACTCTTTGTTTCCTTAAAGAGTTGTGTTGGTTTTTTTGTGCTCTTTTCATTAGGTTCTATTTCCTTTGCACAAAGTTCCAAACTATCTTACATAAACAATAAAGTTAAAATCAATCTAGATTAGTTTCCTTTTGCAAGTAGAACATAATTGCTAGATTAACTTTATTTCTTGCAATTTCAATTTGGCAAATAAACCATCCTCGGCTCCTCGAAAGAAGCTTGAATCCGGTGGATTAGTAGTGGTCTCACACATTTCAATTTCAGTTATTTATTCCTTGTTTAAAATAAACAAAATTCCCCTCGACTCTCAGTGTGGTTCCTGACCATTCCAGTTGCAAGCTTGTCTCGTCGCTAAGTACTTTAAGTTTCATGCCTTGTTGTGTTGATGGGTGGTTGATAGGTGTCAATTAATCTCTAAAAGTGGCAGTTAGCTTGTCGTGGGAAGCGCATTGAAGTGACTGCGATGTAAAGAGGCGGAGCCTCTCGGGACCTGGTTTCCCCACCCGTTTTGGACATCGACGCAGGTGAGTTTCTTGGTGAGACCATTGGGTTTGGTAAACTCTCATGGGGATTTTTCAAACAAAGCGCTAACCTCCAAGGAGGCCCCAAACCATTTCATTAACTTTCAACATCAATTTATCCTAATAAAACATTCGAACTACATTGCCCACGATTCACTTTGAGGCACTGGTCTCATTTTACACAGCAAAATACATGTTTCATTTATATATTGGACATCTTTTTTTGAAAGCAATTTTATATTACTTGCATCTAACAAACATTTTGAGTATCCTTTTATGAAAGCATATGCTTGATGTTATATGGTGAATGGAAAATTGGTTTATGTGTATTTCAATTTATGGTTAATTGTTTAATGAAAGAATAAACTCTTAGATTTAATTTCTTGTGCCGCTTAGTTTCAAGCCTTGATATATTTGTTAGGGACTACCTTGGTTTAGCTAGGAGTTGGCCTAGGCGGAGTTGAGGATTAGTGACAACACCTTAACTCTCACTTGCCCTGTTGACAGCCCTATTCAACTGGGGGTCAATATCGCCATGAGGTATGCATCATCGAGATGCAAATGTGTGAAAACGGTTTGGTTCTCTTGGGCAATTTGTGCCTCAGGCACAAAATTTTGTTAACGAGATTTTTAGCACCCCTAAATTGAGTTAATAATGTAATGAATGCATGGATCATAGGTGAGTCGGTACCTTGGGATGTTTCATTGGGAGAATTCTTTTTTCACAGGTGTTTTATCCTCGGGTTGTCAATTGGGCTTTTTAGCCCGGTTGATTTCCTTAGTTTTCCCTCATACGCAATAATTCCTCCAAAGTGAGCGTTCTAATGGATATAAATCCTCACGGTAGCTATTGTTTTAGGAATGATGTAAATGACCATGTAAGACGTCTCAGAAAGTTTCGCGGAATTCCGACCGGTCTAGATAGGTTTTAATTAATTAAATTTAATTAATTTTCCCTAAGGTTGGGATTTTAATTATTTAATTAATTAATTGTTTTTAAAGCGATTATTGTAAAAACTAGGTCTTGGGCTTTTGATAGGGTATTTGTGCTCAAAAAAATGGAAAGACACACCCTACACACTTGGACCAAGTCTCAACTGATGGGACAAGACTTTGCTGAGCATTTGTCCCTCGGAGTCATAATTGATCAAACAACAATTTTTATTGCGAAGTCAAAAATGTAAATTTTGGCAGCTATGAGTTAATGGGACGCATCAATGATGGAAAAAGCAAAGAGGAGATCATCCTAGCACAACCACCTTACAACTTGCTCACCCCTTGCTTGTCCACTCCTGCCATTTCCTCTGCAGCAGCTAGGAAATTAAGCCCCCTCACCTGTGCTGAAACACCTCTTAAATGAGTTGTGGGCCCCTCCCATGAGTGAATGCGCCCCTCCTAACCTACCACCTCACCCTTTCCATCCCCATGCCTCCACCCCTCCGTCACCTCATCTTCATCCCATACCCAAAACCTATAAAGTTGCACCACTGTTTGTTGCCCATTTAACAGCGGTGGTCAGCTCCTTCTATTCTGTAAGTATACATCTTTGGCTCAGTTATCTTGAAGAAAGTATTGGTTCTGCGGGCATTTGATGTTCCAGCACAAATTTTGTAAGCGAAATTTCCAGCACCCTGTGTGGGTTGATAATGTAATAAATTACTTGCATGGATCATAGTTAGGTCGAGGGTACCTTGGGATGTTTTCATTGGGAGGTTCCTTTCACCGAGGGTTTTTATCCTCCCAGTTGTCCCGATAGGGCTTTAGGGCTAGAAACCTCCGGCAAGTGTAGAAAGTTTCGCGAGTTCGTCGAGAGTCTAGATGGGTTTTTTAATTAATTAAATTTTTAATAGTTTAATTAATTAATTGTTTTGTTCAATATTGTAAAAGCTGAGTCTTTGGGCTTTTGATAGGAGTATTTGTGCTCCAAAGAAATGGAATAGCACCCTACACTTCCATAGACCAAGTTTGGATCGGTCGGACTTAAAGTTTGCTATGCTTTGTCACAGGAATCAAAGTCAACGTCAAAATAGCAATTTTAATTGCTAAGTCATTTGTATAATTTTTGTAAAAAAGAGTTAATTGTTGAATGTTAAGGTGGAAAAAAGAAAGATTAGACTTTACCTAACTCTCCCAACCTTTTGTCCTATTCCTAACCCTTACCCTTTTACACTCAAAAACATGGCCCCCTAGGGCCAGTGACGTTTTTCATACTTGGTAGGTTGTTTGTGACTTATTTGGGGCCCCCTCTCATGAGTTATGACTCTCTTTATTTATCACCTCTATGATGATCCCCCTCCTTTTTCTCATTAATTCCCCTCCATTTCTTCATTTCACCTTTTTGGCTTCCCTCCAAGGAGATTTTAAGCCCCCCTCTTCTAGAAACCACACAAATGATTTTTTAAATTGTTTGAGACTTCTCAACTTCCTTGGCATCAATCTCAAGGCCTCTCACCTATTTTAGCGGGTCCCAACACCACATTTTCCTACACCCTAGATCTGAGGTTCAAGCCCTAGATGGTGTACCCTAACCTTGAATCTACTCTTATGTTTGGTTGTGGACACTTGGAATTGATCCAAAGAAGGGTAAGTTTGCCTCTCCAAGTATAAATAGATCCCTCTCCTCACTCCCAACTCACCATTCTTTTGGGCTAAGTTAATATACCGATTCTTGCCATCTTTCTTGCTCTTGCCATCTTCCACTCACTCATTTCCTCTTGGGATTTTTTGGAGCAATTAGTAAACTTCAAGGCTCTGTTTTATGCAATAAGAAAAAGCTTTGGGGGATTTTGGACCAATTGATATTAGTCTTGTTTGTCCATTGCATGAGGTGACTTTGTTCCTTTGCATTTTTGTGGGTTCCCAACTGGTTTCTTGGATAAATTAGTTTATTTGGGTAGATCAAATAGACATTAGTGTTGATGATCCTATGTATGTTTGCTTAGCTAGGATAGTGGTGGTTCACTTTGCTATTCTAAACATCATACTATGTTGTTTTTGAACTCACATTGTGTTGGCAGAATGCAGTTGTCTCACAAGGTTTGGTTTGGAAGAATTTTAGAAGCGATTTCCATTACATAGTTTGCTTTCAACTCCTTTGTCTTTTCATTTTGGATCTGATATATTGTTGTCATTTCATTTCCATTTTTAAGCTAACGTTATTCTCTTAGATGAGATTCAAAAATATAAATTTTCACTTCATATTTTGTAAAAGTGTTGCTCATGTAAGCAGAAATTTTTTTGTAACATATTGGGTGTGTTTTGCGGCATTTCCGACAAGTTTTTTGTTTGCTGTTTTTCAAGTTCTTTACAGGAAAAGAGGCTTATTTGCTCAAATCATTCCAGAAGACTTCCCCAAGAACTCGGATTCTTGGGTTGGGTAACTATATCCCAACTCTTCTCCTTGTAAATCTCTATTTCTTATTTCATTTCATTTTTGTATCTATAACAAACTAGCATAGATAGTTGCCTACACCTTAGGGAGACGTCCCCAATATGGATTAGGCTAGGTTAGTTTGCTTTCATTTCAAGTATTTCATTGTTTATTTGTTTTATTATAATCAATTGTTAATTCGTAAATAACCCTCTTTGGCCAATAATGGTAGGCTTGCCTCCATTTTGGCCATTGTATGTGGTTTCATTCTTTCATAGTTTTATTGTTAATAGAACTTGCACACACTTGGGAGTAATCCCCAAAGTCGCTAGGCCTAAGGGAAACTTACCTTTCTTTTGATGTCTACATGCTCAATGGTTAAAATATTCTAGATAATCACCACATCTAAGTTTCCTTTCTTCAAGTTTTATTTCATATGCTTATGATTCATATTGCTAAATGGTTAAATGATTTAAAACATCTCTTAAGTGCCAAATCTATTAGTCTTCATAAATCATTTTTCTTTTTTCATCTTTAAGCATATGTTGTTTTAGTTCATGGTTTAAGATTTTGTTCATTAACTTGCTAAATCTTTACTCTTCAAGCGCCACTCTATCTTTTACTTGGGTTTAACACATAACACATGTTAATGAATGATTAATCTTAATCTCTCATTTCACTTTCTTTAAGCAAGTTGTTCTTTCCTTCTATTTTTTCAAGTTAAGTGTTTAAATGATGATGTAATGTCATGATGAATATATTTTCTTAATGTTACATCTTATGGTGTTGGTGCTCCTTGCGGGTTTGTAGGAAAGGTTAAATAGCTTACAGTCAAGGCGGCTTAGGCGTGTGAGGAGCTTCCCCACCCACTGTCACCTCAGATGGGGGCTCTTTCTATTGGGAGGCAAGTCAGAGCGTCCCAAGTCCAATGGATAAATGAAGAGGCTAATGAATGAGGCCAAGTCGAAACCCTTCCACGATTGATGCCCGGAATATAAGATAGTCACCAAGATAACCACTGCTAATGCACACACCTTTGAGACAAAGACAAAGAAAACTAGAGTATTGCAGTTGGATTAGTACTTCCTTAAAACCAAATGACTATCTCTAATACATGAGCAATTAATAAATGCTATTTTTTACGAGAAGTCAATGATGGCTAATAAAGCGGAGCTTATATCGCTTCTCAATAAAGCATAAAGGACAATAGCATTCAAATGTGTAATTTAAACCATGTATCATATTATCAATGCATTCAATGTGTCAAATCAAGCTCATAAAATAATGCTGCCACGTCACCTATAATAATTCTGCAATGGGTATGGCGTGGAATTTGAATCAAAAATTGAAGCAGGCAAAAGGCACAACGTTTTGTCAATTAGTTTAGGAACATAAACACTAACTCATGCCAATCAATAGAATTTTGCTAATTATCCTGTATTGCAGGTATAAGCCAAAAGAAAAGAGTATGGCGTCGACCCTATGATAATGTTATTGCAGGTGTGTGATCAAGCACAATCAACAAGTCAAAGGAGAGGAAAAGAGCCAACGTTTTGCACCAATCAATCTCAATAGAAGTCAATAGCTCAACACCAATCAAGAAGACAAAGTCAACACTTTCAGGTCAAACAAGAGTCTCAATCGTAATCACATTGCCGAACATTTTTGTTTGTTTTCTGGGTTAGCTAGATAGCCAAAGTGGACGTTTTTGACAAAATTGTAGGTAAAGTGCAAATCTAACTCCCATTTATGAAGAGGGAAGGAGGCAAACCTTTCTATCCAAGCAAAGTCAAAAATAGGCCAGCGTTGTCCTCTTAATGTTAGTCCTAAAATGCCCTGGGTTTGAAGCGTGGGGTTAATTAGGGTTTGCAATTTTGGAAGAGGTTTGAAAAGTCTTAAGTCATAACAAGCTCATGAAATCATCTCTAGACTAGTGCCTTGAATTTAATGAGTCAAATGGAAGTGTAGCCTGTGGTTTAGGAGGTATTCAAACCTAGGAACAAGAGGCCTAGGGTTTGGTGTTGCTAAAGCAAGAGCCATAACCCCTAAAGAAAGGAAGCTTACCCTGGAACCTTACAGCTAAAGCTAAGGCCTGGTGCTTTCCCATCTTCTTCCCTAGGACTCTCTTGGCAAAAGCGGCTGGCCAGAGGATAAACCTAGAGAGTGAAAAGTGTTGCTCAATGCAGAGCTCTCACAAACCCTGAAGTAAACCCTAGTGCCAGCAATTGAGCCTGGGATCCCGCTGCTATTAATTTAAAATAAAACTAGCTATGATACCAGGGTTAGTGTATTCAAAAGCTAGGCTAAACCTTTTCTTGAATCAATGGTTATATGCTCATGCTATGGGGACATAAAGCCACAACCTACTTGTGTGTTGGCTCCCTAGGGTTTCAAAGTTAAAGATCAATACAACAGATAACAATGAATATGTAAATGTTAAGCCACAACTATTCAATCAAGCTGTGAAGAAAAACACTTACAAGATCATGAAGAGACAATAATCCACACCTAATGGCCAAACCTTCCAATAGCACATGCTCACTTCACCAAAAATGGCACCTTCAAAAGTTAGCTATCACCTCAAGAGGAAAAAAACCAAGACAAAAGCTAAAAGAGTATCTCAGTAGAGAGGTAAAGTTATGTTATGATCAATAAGGTTGTATAAATAGAGGATGTTTTTATACAAAACGTTGACCTTAAAGTTAAATTAGGTCTACAAAATAGCTGACATGGCTAATAGTCCAGTTTAAATCATTTGTCACTTTTACATGCTGTCAAAATAAAAAGCGATATGAAATCCAAGCCCCTAAAGGGAGACATTAGGCCTCTTAGGGCATGACAAACACCAAATGAGCAGAACGTTGCCCCTCCAGGGGCTCGGTATCATCCCTGCATTGCCAAACAAGCCTGAAAGATGCCGCGTGCCACGGAAATGGAATCGGCATCAATGGTGGCGTCGGGTCCATCATGGTCCAGGCTCACTGCGGGGGCTGATCCCCCATAAGCCACAATCTGTGTCAAAAACGTCCTGAAGGTGCCCTTCTTCTCCTCTGTACGGGGCCGTCACCTCGTCTGCCGCACGCCATCCCAACGTCCATGATGGACTCTTCGGCCCCATGGAGGTCTGAGGCCACGATATCTCCCCATGTGCACCAGATCCTCCAAATTTTGTCAAAGGGCGTAATTCTTGCACATCAAAAGCTAAGCCCTCCGCGGGCTCATCCAGTCCCTAAGACATCCTTAACGAAATGTAAATCAAATTTCATCATTAAGATGATTATCAAATGTATGCATAACACCCCTAACAAATCTTCTAATGGCTCAAAGACCTTACGGACCCACCATACAAAGTCAAAGTAACCAAGGGCAACCTATTGGTCAATACCCACAAGAGCGCAAAGGGGATTTCCGCCAAAGGTTATCAAAACATGTATAGTGTGGCGTGATATGGTTTTAGGGATGTCACGGTTATAGTTAGACCTAGAATTTTGGTGTGGAATGCGTGGGTGCCTTTGGGGTAGTATTTTTGTCATGGATGCAATTTTTCCAAGCCCTTATTGCCTTATCTTTCTTTATTTATATTTTTGCTACAAGCCTTGACAAAAGGACACTGCCCAGCTGGGTGGCCCGGAGAGTAACGATGTTACCCACATTATCTTCGAGGAAATGAGAGGGTTGGCTCGTTATGAGACCCCCTTTCTCAGTTGTGTAATTGAGAGCTACTACCCTGGCTTGGTGGATAGTTGATGGTAATGTCATACCGCTAAATACCTATGAGACATAAGTGGGCGATGGTGGACCTCCCATCCTCTTAGTTAGGTCTTGCACTTTATTTATTTATCATTTTCTTAGGGTCCTGCAGTTTCTTATGAGAGGCTTTTATTGCCTTCGGGGATCCCCCGGTAGGAAACATCCTCTGAGTTTTGGTTTCTATGGCTTTTATCTTTTTACCGGCTGCTTTTACCTCACGGGCACTTTAGCCCCTTCTTCCCTGAATAAAGATGTGCAGGATGAATTAACAAGGCGGACTAGAGTGGGAAAGATGGCGGGTTTTAAGATGAAAAAGGTGAGAATATGAGGGAAGCGGACGATGGTTCTTCAAACCCTTTGGTGGCTAACCAAAACCCATGAATACCAACACTAGATGCAATCAATCAGCCCAACGGTGGTCAAGTGGATTAGTGCCAGATCCAGGTCATCTGAAATGAAGAGATCTAATGCATACATCTGGTATAGTATAATGATCAAATATGACACATACCATGATACCTGGGACCAATTACCTCTAGGGCAAGAGCCTTTTACGTGCAAGGCCAAAGCAGTAGTGATGGAGGCACAGTGCTGGCGAGGACAAATCGGGCGAGAAGAAGAAGATGGAACCTCGGGACCATGCTCAAGTTGCTCACGCTCGTACTCCATATCTGGGGACCATGTGGGCTTCAGAACTGATCTCCTGATTATCTAGATGTCGGGGATAACATGGTCTAGACATTTCATTTTGGGTTTTACATTTCAGAAATACTCTAACACATTCAAGTTATCTTTATACATGGGTTAAGCTCTCACTTTCTTAAATTTACCTTTTCAAACAAGTTTTCTGTTATAACTAGCAAGTTGTTCTTGCCTTAATCTCACTTTTCATTTCCAGTACATATGTGGAATGGTTTATGAATTGAATGGTATATCTATTACACACTTCCGTTATGTTTTCTAATGTGTCTTTCTAATTTATATCTACACCCAACTTTATTTTAATGAACTTTTTATTTCGGCCATGTACTAAAATTGGTACAGAGTCTAAATACTTCTAAAAGTAACTAACACATAAAGACCCTGGCGGTCATATGTATAGACAACTTTTGAGGCTTTAAATTGACCATCTCCACCATCTAAAAAGCGGGTTTGAGAAAACAAGGAGGAAGTGGGGATAAGATCAGGTGATCCTTAGAGGATCCTCTCCGGGAATACTCTTCTTGTCGGTGACACGAGGCTAGGGTGGGCCTCGTTGCCTTACTATCTTGAGCAGGTGGTACATTTGTGGGAGGAGCTTAAAGCACAAACATATTTTAGGGGGAAGGGAACATAAATTAATCTAACTTTTAAACAACTCCTTAAACATCTGGTTGCATAGCTCATTCATGTGTGTTTGGGGATATTAGATGTATGCTTGGGGAACGCACATTGATGGTTAATTCATGCTTATATCTTTGTTGCAACATGGTAGATGTCTTTGATGTTTTATTGATCAATTAAGTTAAACTTTGTATATCTTACTTCATTTGTTTTTTATGTTATTGAATCAAGAAGGGAGTTTTGAGTATCCCACTTGGGAAGCATCACCTTCTTTGATTCTTGAGGTTGCTTTTATGGTTGCTAGTGGTCCAATAGAGTAAGTGCTATTGGGGCATGGCAGCTAATGTGTTGATCTCGCTTACATCTTGTTGTATCTTTGTACTTTTGCATATTGTATAAACATTGTAACAATTGTAAATTTTGTAAATGAATTTTAATCTTTGGTTTTGGGGTAGTTTAACTTTGTTCATATTGTAATAACTGTAATAAACCACCCTCAAACTTAGTTGACTATTGCCCAACCTTAGGCACTAGTTTTTAGTTGACTTGAGAGGAAATGGTTGGTTGACATTTAGATTAGACTTTCATTTTGCATTTGTTGCCTTAGCATCTAGGCTAGTTTTCCCCTTAGCCTTTAACAAATTAAAACTAACTCCTAGAACCTTAACACTAAAATCAATCTAGTAACTAGGGACTACCCCTTGGCTTCCCTAGGAGTAAGCCTACAGGAAGAGTTCAGTCCAAAGATTGACAGAATGTGGGTGAGAACCTAGGTGACTCTTACTCAGAGGACACACTAAGTGTGAGCAGGACTTAGCTCCACGTCGACAAGTGATAGGGCGACAACTGCATCCCACTACTATCTTGAAATCCTCACCATAACTTGTGTTGCAACACTTGGCATCATCCTAAGAGGGGTCGTTTTGCCTCCTTGAGCTATAAAAAGAGCCCCTCAAAGGAAGAGGTTCCAGTCAAGGTGACAGTGTGGACTGAGAACCTAGGCATTGTGCCTCCGAGGACACACTAAGTGAGCCGGACTTAGCTCACGTCAGCAAGTGTGTATTAGGACGACAACACGCCCTACCTCTTGAAATCCTCACCATAACTTGTGTTGCAACACTTGGCATCATCCTAAGGGGGGTCGTTTTGCCTCCTTGAGCTATAAAAAGAGCCCCTCACCTCCTCATTCATTCACCATTCTTTGAGCTAAGGTTATGCTACAGAAATTTCGCCCCATCTCTCTTGCTCTTGCCATCATACATCCATCCCATTTTTCTCTTGAGAGCATTGGAGCAATTTGTTGCTGCAAGGCTCTCCCATTTGAATTAATAAGAAGCTTTGGAGGATTTGGAGTAATCAAGAGTATTCTGATTGACTTCTTTCATATGAGGTGACATTGTTCATTTTTCAATTGTGTGTGGTTTTGAGTAGATTCTTAGGCAAAGTAGTTTGCTTGAGTGGATACATCAATGGTATTATTGTTGATCTATATATGTAGAGTAGTTGATATTGTGAAGTATTTCATTTTGTTAGCTTACTCTCACATGTTATCTATTGCTATACCTCACATATTGTTTGAGTTTTGCAGGTTTGTCTTTAAGGTGTTGTTGGCATAGTCTCAAGAAGGAGTTGTCCCTTAAGATCTTTTCAAACTCCTCACTTCTTATAATCTGATTTTTCTGTTCACTTTTCATTCATATTTCAGTAAACTAACCATCTTAGATAGGTCACATAAAATATGCTTTCATTTGGAGATTTTATGTAAATAAATTATGCCTAAAAACCAGAAATTTTTCTTAACTTTGTTGTGTTGTGCAGCATTTCCAGCAAGCAATTGCTTGCTGTTTTTTACAGATTCTTACTAGGAACAAGGAGTTATGCTGCCCACATTCGACCGTACAACACTTCAAAAGCTTCTTCACTAGTTGGGTAATGTTTTTCTTCTCTTTCTCATCTTTTCTAGCATTGTAGCAAGCCCCCGGGAAGTTCCCTTGAGGCTTCCATTCTCTTGTATCTTTGTTGCATTCTTGTAAGTCATTTCAGCAAGTTATTGTTGCCTACACCTTGGGAGAGTGATTGGCTCAACCAACCCCCCAAAATCGTTGGGCTAGGACTTACCTTAATTTCTTTATTTGTTATTATTTTGCCCCACTTGTCAGTAGGACAAGGTTGTGTGGCTAGTTTGTCATAATAATAATTGTTTAAATCTTTCTTTCCAACCCGCTTTGGCACAACATTGGTAGGTTTGTCTCCACCTTGTGCCATTGTGAGTGGTTTGCATTTATTTCAAGTTTTGCTTAATAAATAGTTGCCTACACCTTGGGTGAGAAACCCCCAATATCATATGGCTAGATTAGTGATGTGATGATCATGTGCTAATGGTTAAATGATTTGAAATCTATTTTATGGTATATGTCATACATTGACTAGATCATAGCTTAAGACTTTGAGGCATAAATCTTTTGCTTGCTTTAAGTTTCTTATATCTCAGTCCATAGTACATCTCTTAATGCAAAATATATACATGGTCAAGTAGTATATCTTAAAGCAATCATTTATTTTGTGCAAGCTTCTTGTGTTTCAAGCTCTTATTTTATTTGGCAAGTAAATGGTGTAGGGTTCGTTTTCTTTTCAGCAATTGTTTACATCTTTAGCATGCTTTCTTCATGGAAAAACTCACATGGTTAAATGGTTAAAATCTAAAGTGTTGTTTCCATTTGGCAAGTTGTTCTTGCCTTCTTCATAGCACATATTTTTCGTATATCTTGCACATGTTATGGGTTATCAAATGATGATGTGAATGTCTCTATTTTTCATCTTTTCTTTGCAAGTTCATATGTGTTTACTTGTTGCAAATCATAACTCATAACACATTCACAGCAATTATTTACAGTTTCAGTTTTGGGCATAATTCATTAATTTTGGGCACCTAAAACTTATCTAAAACACTCACAACACATCTTAAGACTTAGTCCTAGAAGGAGTAAGCCTAGAAGGAAGAGGTTCCAGTCAAGGTGACAGTGTGGACTGTGAACCTAGGCATTGTGCCTCCAAGGACACATTAAGTGAGCTGGACTTTGGTCACGTTTGCAAGTGTGTATTAGGACGATAACAGCCCCCAAGGACACACCGAGTGGATTGAAGATTTCTTCCACGTCTCCTAGGTGTGTATAAGGCAGAAACATGTCTCATCTTGTCACAATGGTAGCATTGGACAGATGAGTAATCTCTTTCCTTTCGTTGTCCTTTCTTTTGGAATCTCTTTGGTTGAGATTTGTTTTGGGGGTGAGACTCTTTATGAGTTTCTTTCTGGAAGTGAGACTTCTTTCTTCCTCCTTTAGTGTCAGTAGCTAGGGCTTGATCTTCATCTCTTGCTAGTACAGCCTCTTGGTTAGCTACTCTTGTTTCTTCTTGAATGCATTCTTCCCATAGACCGTCAAATTTTAGTTTCTCTGTTCTGGCACAAATCGTTTAGATGAATGCATCCCAAGGTCTTGAGAGACCATTAAGGGTTGTCATTATGAGTTTGTCTTCGTCTATGGTATCTCCAATTGCTTCTAACTGTTCTTTGAATTATGAGATTCTGGAGAAGTATTCTTGGATTGATTCTCCTCTCTGCATCCTTGTATTCTTGAGCTGAGTTCTTAGATTCATCTTCCGGCTTATGTTCTTTCCTTCATATAGTCTATTTAGGGCATCAAACATTTCTTTCGGAGTCTTCTTTGATGACACATAAGGAATCAAGTGATCTTTGATTGAATCTGCAATGATTCTTTTGGCCCTGATCGTGTCTTTTTGGTGCTTTGCTTTGTCTGCAACATCGTCAGGCTCTGGCACTTCTTCTTTGACGAATCTTGCTAGGTCATTCTCTTAAAGAATGAGTCCAATCCTATACTTCCAGGCACGGAAGTTTTTCACACCTTCCAGCTTGTCAACAAGCTTAGTGCTTGCACTTGGCTGAGGCGAGTAGCCTGGTGTGTTTGGATCTGAGAAAATCCAACTTTTGCCCCACCAAACTTGATCTGCGGATTTCTGGACTGGTGCTTCTGGTTTTCTGGTACCTTTGGTACTTCTGGT